>APFE030472385.1:407544-448605 GCA_000404065.3 Pinus taeda | reverse complement strand
ATCAAGCTACTGATCTTTTAGCAGTGGAGTCACCTTCCAATTTCTTATTCGATGTGTGGAGTCACCAAGGTAGTTTTGCAGCCTCAAAAAGATGTCTGAGCTCCTGCTACCTTCAGAAGTTCAGCCTCTAAATTTCGGGAATGAATAGACTTCAGGGTCCTGGCAGACGCACCAAAATGTTATCACAAAACCAGTACTGATGGCTGCTAATCAGTAAGACCTTATGTAACTGTTTCAGACTAGACTTTTAGCTAGGGATTAGCCTCCCTAACCTGAGAGGGCTCTCTCAAAACAAACTACTGATTTATCTTTAGACACAAAGAGGGTTAACTCTTGAAATGAAAATTTAGTAAACATGCTGGTTGGACAGACAACATAACATCTCTTCCATTAGGCTTATGGAGTCAAACATCTTTTCAGTAAACTATCAACTGCTCATTCATAGAAGCCAAGGCATGTAATGTTAAAACATTCAAGACATTTCTCAAATAACCATCAACTCGTAAGTACACACAGGAAGTCTGAGCACTAGGTGAATTCAGAGTGATTGTGTACCTAAAGAGCTGTAAAACATGAAGGACAAGAACCTCAACTTATAAGTATACACAGGAAGTTTGAGCACTAGGTGAATTCAGAGTGATTGTATACTTATCAAGCTGTAAAACATAAAAGATCAAACAGAACCACAAACATCTTGAGCATTTTAACAAAGTATGAATCTTGGGAAGAATAAACGGTCTTTCTATTACTGTAAAAAGCTTTATACACAGGCCAATATAACTCTGTTTTTGCATAAATATCCAACCTTGATTACATAAAAGATTGAGCTATATATAGCAGCATACTCTAACTACTTGGAGCTTCCTCCTCCAGCATGAGGGGAGCTCGATGACTAACATTTACTAACATTATCTATCTTAACAAACTTATTTAATAAAACAACCATTAACAGAAGTTCTAAAGAGTTCTAATCTAATTATAACTCTAATTCTATCTCCTTCGTAGAAAGATTCTTCCTTGCAGCTTTGACACCTGGTTTCCTTTTCATTTGGCTGAGATGGCTTGAGATGAGCAATTAATGTTCCATGTTTGCTTTGGATGCTAAAGACTTTGATCCGCTCCCTGTTGGCTGAAAATATCCCTAAACTTTCGGTTCTGGTTCCCCATCACCGAGTATGCAGCAGTAAGTACTTTAAGTCTTTAATAACCCAAGAATATATAACGTTGCCATGTTGCTGATGTGGTGTAGGATGGGTTGATGGACATGTGTCTCTCTTTTCAAAAAAAAACTCCCTCTCATAATATCAAATTGTCTGTTCTGCGTTTAAATCATCACCTACAGCAGTTTCGTAGCGCGCTACGAAACTGTTGTGTAAATTAAAAAACACAGTCCTCCTTTTATTCAAACCAGTAGAGCCATGGTGGCCTGATCTTTGTTTCACATCTTTACCAAACATTTGCTCCAGTATGCCAAAAAACTCCTTAAACATATGTACTGGACTCAACAGTACTCCGTGCACATCATGTATACCAGTAAAAAATTCTCAAACTCAAAACATCTAGTATACAAATAAATTTTGAGTCTATCAGATTCCACAGAACATATTGTATTAACCCCGCTTGAACTTCCTTTTCTGAGGCCAAAAATTTTCATGTTCTCCATGGGATTGCCTGCATTCTGCAAAATAAGAGATGACTGGCAAGTTAATCCATCATACCCTTGTATTTTATCAACAGGGAACTAGCCTCCAGTTCTCATAAACAGATTGAAATCTGAAAAGCTAAATCATGCAAACTTCATATAACATGATTTTATGAACATCAACTCCTCTTTGGGATGGTGATCTTTCCACCGGCTTCATTTATGATTGTGTCCAATTGACTCATAGCTGCAGCTTCTTTTTGCCTGGATGCTTGAAGCTTCTCCTCAAGGATGGCAATATCAGGAACAAAACCATTTTCAAGCATCTGGTCAAAGAAATCAGTGGCTTTCTGAATTTCTCCATTTTTGCTGAGAGAGTGGATAATTATATTCAAAGTATAGCTGCTGGGAGGGATTTAAATTGAACCATTTCTCCATAAAATTTCCAAGCCTGCTTCGAGCAATTCAATTTGAGTAACCCTGAAAGTATCTTATTGCATGATTGAACAGTTGGAAAATACCCATGAGTTTTCAGTTGATGAAATGCAGCAATTGCTTCTTTCACCTTCCCAGATGACAAGAGGTTTTTGTAAAGAAAATCAAATATTAGAAGAGCAGAATCCCAACCTTTGAATGCTTTCAACAACGATTTTGCCACCTCAGACACTGAAGCACTATTATTTTCAGTCAAACGATGTATGTATGGCTCTACATCATATAGCCTATCGGCTCAAACCAGGGTTTCGACTATCGCCAAATATGACCCAATCGAATGCTCAGGCCCCTTTTCCTTGTGGAGGTCTATCACCGCCTCTATCACTGCTATACCTCTTGTCAATCATATACATGCTTTATAAAGTCTCGAAGCCTATCAACATTGCCACTGTCTGGGAGTAGAAGACGTGGATCGAAGTTTTTTGAAATATATTTCTTTTTCTTCCTGATTTCCACCATGCCGCTTTACCGTCTTGACACCTGAACGCAGCACTAAATTATCCACATTGGCCTTACGTTCACACTTCTGGTATTTACTCTGCCCCATCGAACATTGTATTTGGCTGCCAGGTAATGAGCTCCCACAATGCCTCGACTGCCATATGGATAAAGCTCAGGTGCAACCTCCCTTGATTCTAATTCCTTTAGCAATGGCGTAAATAGAGACCATGCTGTATCAAGCTCGTCACTTCTAATGAACAGGCACCGTTCCCCTTCAATTGCATCTAAAAGCAGTCGCTCATAAGCATCAGGAATTTCACTTGAATACCTTGCCGCATAGTGGAGATTCAAATTACTTCGATCTAGTCTCATGCCCAGGCCTGGAATCTTATTGTTAATTTTTAAGGTAGATAGCTTCATCAGGTTGTACCCGGATAACAAGCTCATTGGTAACTTGATCCAAATCGGTTTCAAAGTTTCTTTTGTATAGATTCCCCGGAACATGTCTAAAATGTACCCTGATTTCTGCCCCTCTATTATGCAATGCTTTCCCAGCTTTCATAAGGAAAGGTACACCATCCCATCTGGCATTATCAATGAAAAAGGCCGCTGCTGTAAATGTTGGAGTAAGGCTATTTTTGGCACTGTATTATCATCAGTATATCCAGTGTATCTTATATCTCCCTTAACATGCCTCTTGTATTGTCCAGTTACCACGTCTTCAAGTTGCAAGGGCCTCATTGAACGTAGCACTTTGACCTTTTCATTTTCCATAATAAACAGTTCCATATGTACCCTGAACCCAGCTCTCGTATTTCTTCTAAGTCATCATTTTTAATTTTCTGCAATCCTTCGGCAAGAGCATGTGCCTGAGGGATAGAAGAATCGTTCTTTGCAACGTTCACAGAACCTTTTTCAGAGTCTTCAATTAATTCTGGAGGATTTTCCACTGAAACTCTTTTCTCTGGTAAGCTGCCTTCTGCAACCAACCCTGGAGTCACAGATTTTTGCTTTAACTCTTTACAATCCTCTCCTTTTGCACTTGCAGTAGAGGTCTGTTTCCCTTCACACTTGGTTGTTGAAGTTATGGGTGAACATGATGAGCTGAAACTATGCCCTGCTAATTGTTTATTCATAAATTTTCCACAAAGGGCCACCTCTGACTTATCCTTCAAACTATTCTGAAGCATCGTCTTACCCATATTTTCATTATTTCTAACACCAATGTCGGAAGCAAATTTCTCTGCCACCTGTCCAATTCAAAAATCCTTCCCTTCATTCTTTTCTGAATCATTAAATTGCCTTCCCTTTTCATTTTCTATCAATAATTCCTCTGGCCCAATAATGTTAATGCTACTCACTGGACTTTAATCATATACTGGAGGACCAGTGAAGTTTAGGTTATTGCTTTTTTGGATGTGAAGAAGATAACGCAGATGATAAGACTTCAAGTAATGTTGAAAGAGTAAGGCTATCGGGTAAGAAGAGCCTTGATGTGGTTCTAGGATGAGAACAAGCATTGTTAGACATAGTCTCATTCTTTTCCAAATTAACAAGTGGATCAAGAGCATGTTCCGTAAGGATTCCAGATTGCCTAGGCATCTGATGATGAGATGGAACAGTGATGTTTGAGCTCAAATCTTGATTAAATTCTTTCTGCATGTCTCCATCATATCCCAAGGTGTTTCCAGTCTCTTTTTGTGAAAGGTTATCTGGCATGTAGAGTGGAGCACCACGTGTATCTGCTGCATTCATTTCATCAGATATGTAAGAATGATGTGGCATTTCTGGGTTCTCAACTCCCAACTTTGCACCAGTGACCAACCAATGGCTAGGCATATCTTGAGGCCCTTTGGTCATCTCTGTCACATCGACGAACTTTGCCAGCTTTCCTATTAGGACAGTCGGTCCAGAACTGGAATTACCTGAGATCTTCAATGCTGATTGGTCTGATGTATACATGCCAACCTTTTGATGTGATACAGGTGTATGATCCCATACTGATCTCCGTATGGTACAACCTGGAATCTTAGAAAATAAAAGCCTGAGATGCAAAACTAAATGTTGCAAAACTAAATGTTGCTTTTCTATGCATATATCATATTCCCACAGAACTCATAGGAGACAAAAGTGATATGAGTGAGCAATGGTTTCAGACAAATCCCCAATTCCGTAGCGCAGCCAGTGCAAATTATGAATTATGCGCTACTGAAATCACCTAAACATTTTGCGCTGCGAAACTGCTGAAAAGGGTTCATGTGCTTATTTGCAGACATTTAGCATCGAAATTTTGTCAGTGATAACATGTCCATTGGACGTCCACTTTACATTACATCCAGTTACAACAAATATGGCCCATAGTAGTCATGTGGCCTTGACAACTCATGACACAACTTGACATGACACTACTGACATGTACTAGATGGTTGTGGTGTCCATGTCAATCTGTTGCACTGTGAAGTGATGGATGTACTCTCATGTGTGCTTTATATTTTCCTCCACATGGCTTGATGTTGTGGGGTCTTTAATGGCCTGGGTCTTGCAAGATGGTTCCATGCATGTGTTCCTTTCACTTACTACTTGATGTGTGTTGTTCGTTCGTCTAATTGCAAGTAAGTTTTCTAGCATGTGCGCTCCTTGTTCACCCCGTTCATCATCTCGCCACGACCTATCAGTGTACTTGTGCCTGCAATTCACTCATGATGGGACGACATGAAATCCAAAAACCTCCTAGTCTAGCATGATGCATTGTTTACCGTGTTCTGGGCTCGAGGCAGATGACATGTTGGGAAGAGTGCTTAGTTACTGTGCACTGCATAGTTCGAGGTGACATGGAGGGAGGACTGGTCACTGAGACTACGCAAAATGAAACTCAGGCTTGGACAAGGAACTCTGGGGCACAGTCTTCACTGTCGGGGAAAACTATACAGAGGCCACTAGAAGGCAGAATTGCACAGTTAAGGACACCAATAGCAGCTACAAGGTGGGACCTTGAGGGATTAGAGGACAGTTCTGCACAATTTTTGAGAGCAGTGAGTCCCGGTTGAGGGAAGTCATTGGGAGGACATCTCTATGCAATTTTGGGGAGAATTGAAAGCTTAGGTCTCTGTGCAATGCGAGGTTCTAGCAATCAGGAAGGAGGCTCTATGAATGTTCTTGCGAAGTGCGTAGTGTGGATAGAAAGTGAGGCAATTTCCACACAGTTCAAGGAAGGAAGATAAGTTGTTCACTTTTGGGATTGCGTAGTGCAACTGACCCAAAGGGCAACCTTGAGCACTGTGTAGTTCCAGGAAGTAGAGCATCACCACTGAGGGTTGAGACTGCTTAGGGCAGCTTAGTCAAGGGCGGTGAAGTGAAGTTGTTTTGTCAAGAGATTTTCGAGAAATGGCTAAGTGTGAGAGGAAAGTGAACTTGTGATGACACAACATTGTGATCACACACAGCATACTTCGACAACATGACAACATTGACCACCGTGACAACATAGCAAACAATGACCCTCTGTGAGACTGTGTAGTTCTAAAAGCAACAAGTGTGACACTTGGGATACAACTTTGGATGTCCGTGACGACACTTGCGCGACAGTGCTTACAACTTTGCGTATGAGTGCGATAGGTGTTCAAATGGTTAGGACAACTTGTATACACAAAGACCAACATTCATGGTCACTAGAACTATTCAAAAACATGACATAACAACCAGACATGTCAAAATATGACAATTGATCCAACAAGCAAAATGGGGCAAGACACGTAGGGGAAACACATGGAATGACTTTCAGTGCTTGCAACCATGAATGTCATTGAAGACAAAATGATATGACAATGATAAGAAGTCCTTCAAGCTATACTAAAGGAGTATTTCAAAAGATGTGCTTCGTTTTCCATACTTTCCCTCCAAAGGGTTGTGCATTAGATTGTGTCTTCATGTGGTCCCGATCTTCTATCATACCTTGGGTCCCTTGGTCTTCTTATCTTCTTCTTCAACTCCTTGAGAGTCCTCTAGCATGTCATGTTTCTTGTGTTCACTGAGAGACACATAAATGCAATTTCAATGGACAGTGTCTGATGCGGGATGAGGCCCTGGGAGGACACATCTACGCAGTTTCATGATGCAAGGCAGACTGAGCAGCTGGGGGACAAACTGTGCAGTTTTAGGATGCAAGGAACTATTGCGGGATGATGTCTTAGGAGGAAACATCTATGCAGTTTCAGGATGCAAGGCAAACAAGACAACTAAGGGACAAAATTGTGCAGTTTCTGGAGACAGTGAGTTCCAATTGAGGGAAGGACACTAGGGGAAAGCCACTGCGCAATTTTGAATGCTAAGAGAGGTTGGGCTTTTTGAAAATTGTATAGTTAGTGTGTTATATGAGTGTGAAACATGTCTATGTGGTGAGAACAACCCATTCTCACAAAGCTTTCCCCCTGAAGAAAAAACAAACATTACCTTTGCATGATGAGTGATAATCCCTTACCCAAAGATGACATGTGCTATAGAAATATAAAATCATGAACAACTCCTACGATCGAAGAGGGAAGCTTGAGATCATCAACTTACCAAATAAGTGACTAAGGAATGATTGATCACAGGATCCATAGTAGGCTCCAAAATTTGAGTGCAGACCAAAATGTTGGAGGTGTTGAAGTCACTACAACAGAAACTTGGACTCCCAAATGGTCTTTGACAAATAGTCTTTATCGAGAAGTGGGACCACACACGGCCAACTGGAGCCAGCGTAGGTTCGGGGATGGAATGTAACATCCAATGATGTTCCTCTCCTGGACAAGGTGAGGGGAAAGGATCAAACAAGAATGTTTACTTCAAAAGGTGAATTGGTTCTATTAATGTCTAGCATTGGTGATGCCTAGGAAAAATTTGGTCCTAGAACTAGGGCTATGGATTTCTAAAGATTCCACCATCAGAATTTACTCAAATGTGGAGGAGAGAGAGAGGGCCCACTTGTGCAGTAGCCTAGAGGAATTCAAATTTTTTCTTTGGGTCAATTCCCAGGAAATTGATGCCCTAGGTGACCTAATGGGGTTGGAATTGGGGAAAAAGGCGGAAAATGGTAAAAGAAAGGTGAAAATGATCACCCTTTTTAGGGACCAGTGCCTAATTCACTTGGGGATATGGAGTCAAGGATAATTATGAGTAAGAACTTGGTTTCTTGATCAAGGAGGCCTAGAAAGTCAACTTCATCCAATGTTGAGAGAAAGAAAAGAAAACTAACATTCAAGCATTTATACTTCAAATAAAAGGATGCAATATTATTGAGACAAATAAATCTCTAGGACATTTCATTCATATAACATTGGCCCATACATTAAATTAGCTAAAACATGCTTAATTCCACATTTCAATCATGCAACAACTAGCCCTAATTTTAGCGATATGCACAAACAAGAATAACCACGTCAAAATTTACATACAACATTATAGAATATATCCAACTAGATTGTTTTTTGCAAATATGAAGCTCCAAGATAGAAATAACCCAAATCCATACATCAAAATTCATCCGTCATCCAAAATAATCCTCCAAGAAAAAAATGTGAAGTTCTCTAAAGATAGAGATATCCCAAGTCAAGTGATGATACAAATGAATGTATCTAACATCAATATATATCCTCCTAAGGAGTTTGAATTAGCCTATGGGCTCCTAATGATAAAATAATGTGAAAATAATAACCTGTATTCGTGACAAGGCCACCATACTAGCTCATAATGCAAAAACAAGCCTCACAAGATGTTGGCTTAGTGGGGTCTAACCCAAGTTTAGAAGTGATTTAGCCAAACAAATCTCGGTACTACTGGCCCTTTTGGCAACAGTCCGTGGAGCACGGACTGAGGTCTCACCCGAAGTAGTATGGAAGGGTGCTAGAACCAGGTTTCCGTACCTTGGGGATGTCTGATGATTTCAAGTGGTCCGTGTTTGATCCAATGTGCACGTTGCTACGTGCACTTACCCATACCTCGTAGCCTGAGATGCTGCCTTTGCGCAGCCCTATTAAGGGGCCAAACAATGTTATTACCCAAGTCCCTACTTGCAATCCGATATTAGTTGATTTACTTAACTTGTTTGTACACTTTCAGTTATACTTAACAATATTCACAATACAAGTGCGCGCAATAACTAAACAATATAATTGCAAGTAACATCAAACATGTAATAACTTAGAAAAGATACACATAATTTGTAACATAGCTTCTCTTTATTATTCTCTTCCTTTGGTTACAAACTTGACTCTACCCTACGCACTCAGCTGTGGACTCTACTAGGCCTCTGTGCACTCAGCTGCAGAGCCTCTTTCTACTACTACAAGTCAAGACACTTAGACTTTTCCTCTACACTTCACTAACCATCAGATTCCATCCATTCATTCAATTCTTATTTTCTTCTGTACTCTAACACTAAGAGCCTCGCTCTATTTATACAATCCCAAGGTCTGTGGACAATCAGTAGGCCGACACTACATTCAAAACTTAGGGCAGACATCCGTATGACTCTAACATACAATTCGCGCTCCACACCCACAATTCACGGAGCTTTACAATAATATTCCTCAAAACTTGGGCTTTGAGCCCCAAAACATGTTGTGGGGGGATTCCATGCCCAACACAAACATCGTGACTTGTCCTTGAGTCACTCTGTTGGCGTAGCAATCTTGGCACAGAGTCCCTCCAATTGGTTCCGAACTGTCCCAATATCCACAGCCCACTGATCCGCTGCTTGTTGAACCTGATGCACTCTCTCTTCTGAAACCTCTGTTTTCAGCATGCTGTGCTGCATCTATGCATGCATCCCCTAAATTTTCATGAGCTTTCCTTCAATATCTATCGTGATTGTGAAGGCTTCATCGATCCATGTCTAGACACACACTTTGAGGACTACTTCCTTGTGATGCGCCACATCCACCTGCTCCTTTAAGGCCTTGGCTTGATGCATCCTTTAAAGTCACTGAGTGAGGACTAATGTCTGCGCAGTCCCTCTGATGCTATCATACTGTTGCTAGAGCTCACATGCCTCTATCTCCAGCCACTGGATATTGGGATCCTCCTACAAGGTCATGAGGACCTCTGGTGCCTGTTCCAACATATTTGTGTAGTTGCACACTGCACCTACAATATCTGCCATCCCTGCTGCAATAACGCTGGCACGCTGTTCTCGGATTTCCGGGGGAGTGGACGGTTGTGCCTTCAACCGCGGCTCGGCAATCTAAAGGTTCAGATCCAGCTAAACCTTTGTTGTCTCTTCTCTCGCGTCGCAGAAGCCACTTGCCAAACTATGGATCCACACTTCTACTAGAATATCTACTGTGATAGCCAGCTCTGAGATGCATCGGCAAGCATCATCTACTGTCTCCACCAACCTTTGGTTTTGTGACACCAACTCATTGCACTGCAAGCTAAGCTGCTCCATATTGATCTTCTGTTCACTAAGAACTTGGATCGCGTGGTTCTCCCTGGCGCGTAGCTCTGCTGTGATCCCATCCTGGAGCTGATAGAGCGTTTCCCGTGGAAGGGCAGCTAGATTAAGGCCAAGGCTTTTCATCATGCTAATCGTCATTCGGTCCATCGCATCTGATGATACTATTGCTCCCTCTGGCAACACTATTGTGTTGGCCATCCTCGTGCGCAACATCTATTTTGCTGCTGAAGTGCCTGCTGCGACGAGGGTAGACATGGTACCTTCCTGAGGGTCCACACCTGTAACTCCTACAACTGTGCCTTGAGGACCCCCAACACACAGTGGTGCTCCATCATAGACTCTTGGAGCGCTTCACTGGTGACATCATGAACCGTTTTGCCGATGTCATGGAGATCACCTTCGGTCAAGGTGATCGGGTCAATGGCCAGCTTCGAAGCCTTAACCTTTTTCCTTGGACCCGATCTCTCTGCGATGTGCAGCCATTTGATTTGTGTGGACGCGGTCCTTGGGTCTGCACTCCCTTCTAATATTTTAGTGTCCTCTACCTCTTATCCTAAGGACATTGCTTGGCCCTCCTCTATTGCTGCCTCTATTGTCTGTGCTACTGCTGCTACTTTTGCGGCCTTCTTTTACTCCACGAGTTTCAGTGTCGCTTCGCGTACTACCATTACCTCAGTTGTTGCTTTTTCGTTCTGCCTTCTCTCGACCAGTTGGGTGACGTGCAGGTTGGCATCATGCTTTTGTTTATGTGCTACTGCTTTCTCTAGCTCTACCAAATCTAGGGCGCACCACTTGGGAGGCCATGTCTCCAATACTGTAAAGATCGCATCGTCAGTGGCTACAAATGGTAGCTTTGTCCACTCCTACGCCGGATTCTTTCATGCCCTGATGTATATGTTGTGCATGTCTGCCTTAAAGTCTACAAAACTCTGTAGACTGTTGTGCACCATAGGTGACAGGCGTAGCCTCCTGTTGATCCACATTCGGATGCTCACCTCCATGAGCACCCAGAAAATTTTAGTATCGCGAATCCGTTTCGCATCCTTGGTGACCCAGAGCGAAGCGTACTTTGCGGCCTCTTGTAATTCTCGGTCAATGTTCAGGAATTGACTATCCTCCAGTAGTTCTCCCACTACCAGTAAAATTGATAAGAGAAACCATGCGTAGTGGAAGGTCTTACCTTACTCTTGGGCCTCGCGATAGTTTAACAAAAACTCCTTGCAGAGGAACTTGACCCAGTTGAACTGGACCCCCTCCACGTACTGTTCGTCCAACGTAACCACCGGTGCTGGTACCTCATCGGTACGACATTTTCTCATTACTTTACCGGTCAGGAGTTGAGTTGCTACGCGCACCCCCTTATCCTTGATGCTAGAGATGGCATAACCCCTCTTCTTTTTCTCCAGTTTATACTTTTCCTTCATGGCTTCCGTGAGAGCCAAATCGCTTCCTTTTCTGGCTATAGTCGTAGGGTCCTTTCCCTTACAGGGGAGCTAGGAAATATGGTGGATGAGGTCTGCCGTGATGGGAATAGGCTCCTCCAGCCATAGATACTCATCATGCACCAGGCAGAGCAGCTACCTGATGACAAAAATGGTGATGGGTGCACAGTGGAAATGTGGTATCCATAACAAATGTAGCAACCCTACCTTTTCCACACTACGCAGCCATTTTTCTAGCTCTAATGTTATCATTGCCCCTTCTGTATTCTGCTTCGTCAGATTTTCCGTCTCTAGGTGTGGAATCTTCTCACTGTCCGCGATGTCCCAGTATTCAAATTTCATGGGGGCCACATGGCCTAGGTGCAAGCCCTTAAAAACAATTCCATCGAGGAGGAGTAGGGTCTAGAGTGTGCTCTTCGTTGCATCCAAATCCTTCGGTATTTTGGTCTTCCCTCTCTGTGGAGGGACATACGCGGGCAATTTCGCTGTAGAGCGCAATGGTTGGATGTCTTCCTCCACGTCTTTTTCTTCTTCTGCAATGGAAATTAGGGCCTGCAGGTCTTCTTCCTCCTCATCTGTTTCAATGGTGACTACCTTCCCTTTTTCTTCCATTGATAACTTGTTGTGTCGCAGATTCCTCGAGGACATGCGTACTGGTCCCATTGCCTACTTGTCTTTCTTTGGCCTCGGCGTCCGTGGTGATTTGGGGATTTCTGTCACAACCCTAGCGCCTTTGGGAACATGTACCATGGGGGTCTATGCGGCCTCACCGGTGGTACCTTCTTCAATGCCCAACCCATCCTTAGTGGTTGTCATCATTTCTACACTGTATGTTGTCTTTCACGAACTCAGGGGCTCTATTCTTGCTCGGCTCTCAACACTCTGTGCTCTGCTCAACTGCTCAATTCTCAAATTACCAAGTGTTGTCCGCTGGCTAGCCCTTTGAGTTTTATAGTGCCTTTTGAATTCAAATTTAACCATTCCCCCCAATTCCGAGCCATCAATGCTCTCTTGGTGGCAGATTTTCCCAAATCTTTCCCATAAATCGCATCTTAAATACCCGCCGCCTGCTCCATTTGGCCTCAAATCAGACATCACGTCATGAATAGTGATACCAACGGCCATTTCCCATCCAACCCACATGGCAACGTAACCCTTCATGCGTGGTTACGAACCCTGTGACATTTTTCTCCTGCATGCACTTCTCAGAACACGCAGCTCCAAGATAGAATAATTTATAGTCTTGCGCTCCCTTTCAACTGCTTGGAGCACTAAGACTGTGCTTCCTACCACTAGTCAAGTGGTCACACCACCTGTGTGGGGCTCCATCCGGTCCTCTAGCATAGTACGCGAAAAATCCTCATCTTTCATTGTGGTGATCGGCGCCACGTGTTCTACTATTTGCAATACGCTTCCATGGTTACTGTGTTTGGTGATATGCAGTCCTAGCCATGGCAGCAGACCGTTGCATGACCTCTGCGTCCAGTAAAATGCCTTTCTTCCTTAGCCATATGCGATCCTTTTTAAGTTTGCGAAGTCTAAAGTTTCCCTGTCAGATTTATTCCTGAAGTCTTATATGTTTTGCTTCGCATAGTTGTGTGATTTCTTCTTTTCAGGCTTCCCACATGGTCGAATCTATGGTTGTTGTTACATGTGGACTCGGCTTCGCATGATCTTTAGAGATTACAACCCCTGCTTCATACCGCGGCTTTGGAATTTCTCTCGCGGTCAGGGTTTTGCACATGGTCGTATAGGCCCATCGAAATCTGGTACGCGCAGGTCCCAGTCATAGTGTTTCACATGGTTGACCCTGTTCAGCACTTCGCACACCTTGTCAAAGGCTTCCCCACTGATAATCCTTGGTGCACTTCGTCTTCGTTGCTTCTGTGTTTTGTTCCTATTTTCTATTAGGAGAGCGGTGTGCGTTGGTGCGGGTTGCATACCATACGCCTGTATCCATCTAGAAAGGTGGGCGCAAAAGCTGTTTCACCCCTCAAAACTGGCTCTCATCTGTAGCTAATGTTTTCCAAATTGAGTAAGCATCACCTTTTTGTAGTCGCACCAATCCTTGAAACTCCGTTGGTGTGTACCCCACCACCTTGCAGGGGTAGCGCGCAGTGCCCATTTCAGAGCATCAAACCGTTGTTGTTCTAGTACTTCACTTTCAAATTTGTTCAGGAATTCCTCCACTGATGTCAATTCATCATACATGGGCAGATCCCTTGCCTCTATTGCTACACAACGTAATGACCTTATCATCATATTGCAATTTAGCATAGTTACCTCGTGTAACCGGTTCTGCCATCGTTCTACTTCCTTGTCTAAATCTGAAGTGCAGGAGCTGTCATGTTCCCACGAAATCTTACCATCTGCTCTCAGATTCACTATCCTACTCTCACGTGGTTATCTTGTAGATACAATCGAGATCGTCATAACTATCGTCGTTGCGCACCGGTTCTGTATATCGCGCTCCTTCGGCAGGATCTAGTGGTACTACTACGTGTAGTGACTTTTTTTCAAAAATCATTTTGCGCTTCTTCAGGTTTATGACTCTGTCCATATCAGTGGCCCAGTCTATGCCCAGTAGTGCAGGATAGGGATTGCTATCATCAACAATATCTATCACTTCGAAATCTGCCAGCGCGCTCGCGCCTTCAATATCGACCGTTACTCCTTGCAATATTCCCATGAGTAAGATATTATGTTGGTTCACCATTCACAATTGAATAGGAGACCACTACAATTCGGGCCTGCCCATGCATTCCCATGTCTACTTTGGCAGTACATTCGTGTCCGATCCTAGATCCAGAATGACTTGATCCATTTCATACTCTCTGATTTGCGCAGTCAACCTCCTTTCCCTTCTTGTTCGCAATATATGTTTTCCGAGCTTTCGTATTACGTGTGGCGCTCCTAACCCAGTGCACCTAGTGATAAGTTCCAGCAGTCCCTTCACAGTCCTATTGTCACACAACAGCTTCATACATGTCTCCAAAAAGGTAGTGAGCATTGAAGGATCCATCTCTGGTTCTAGTTGATCCTTACTACCTGAAGTGGAGGCCTCCGTGAAGCTATTCTTAGCTTCCATGAATGTCTCCTTCGCACACTCCAAATCAAATTCAAGTTCCTTTGTAGAAGCCTTGTGAACCCACGCACTTTCTTCAGGCTTCTTACCTTTGTCATCCCCTATTGTGATACTACTCTGAAGCACAATGTTCACATTCAAATCCTCTTCGCGCAACTCAGCCCTCATCATTTGTAGATTCTGAGTTGGGGGAGGCTGGATTATTCCCTTATCGTGTAGCCTCGCTATCAGGGTAGGGAAATACTCTGTCTCATGGTCAAACTGAGTACAATATAAACATGTTGCTCTTGTCGGACTTGTACAATCGCGGGCATAGTGTCCCGATCCTCAACAATTGTAACAAATCAGCTGTCTGCGACCTCTTCCTGGGCCCATTCCACGTCGACCTCGGCTGCACCCCTAAAATCCAGCGCGTGCCATTCCTACATTTTGATCGAGGGCTCATGTTTCAGTCTGCACCCTATAGGTAGGGGTTCGATCCATCATTAGCTCATAACTTCTGCAGGTGCACTTATCATGGCATACCGACCTACAAAAATTTTAGAACAATTTTTGGGATGTCTGTGTATACTTCTGTAAGAGATGACAATTGTCTGTAGCATGTTTTCCTCCTATTTGACAGATCGTGCACCATAATGTAGGCATCACAGTCGGCCCTGCTTATGCCTCTGATCTTAATGGCATTAGCCCTCCTACCGCCAAATAGGTCGCGAAGACTGGACAGTGATCTTTTTCATGTCCCTGTCCCTTGCATTTGATGCACCATACCTCCTCGGGCACCTCAGGGCGAGTTGCCCTGTCTTGTTTTAGACTTTGCATTTCCAGACATAAATTTTTCAGTTGTGCGTGGATTTGTTGAGCTCCCAGGCCAAGATCTTGTATAGGGGTTTCTTGTAGTCTCATTGCAATCTCCAATGCTTCGGCCTGGGTGGATAACTTTTGTTGCAACAACATCATCCTCAGATGCAGCGTTAGGGATGCTACAAACCATGCGTGACGTTGTGCATCCATCAAGGTCATGTTGGCTTCGCGAATCATTCCCTTCTGATGCAGGAGCATGTGACTTGGAGGGAAAAATCTTCAAACTTATTCCAAAAATCCAAAAAAAATCTACAGGCAAAGGAGTGGGGTCCTTTAGCCATCAATTTACATGCTTTTCTAGCTTAGGATAAGGATAAAATTTATGATTAAAGATCATGTTGTAATAATCGCTTATTTGATAAGTTGTAGTAAGCTTTATGGATAATTGCTTTAAATTGCTCTATGAAATTGGCATGCTTTTGTAAAGGATAAGGACCGAGAGGGCTTTATCTATGATTTTAAAAAGGAAATAACAAGACTTCTTTGAGTGAGTCGAGCCCGGAGACATTGTGATCTTGAAAAAAACCTCTCTGTGCATTGGAATTTATGGTTCTTTCTTAACTGGTAATTGTATGCGTGTATCAGTTTCAGTTACTTCTTCTGAGTCTGAATATCAATGAACTAGCCTTATTTTCCAATTAATACTTCGGCTGAAGCCTTTAGATTGTGTTTCCTTCATATCAGCGAGCCTGGCTTCTTTATTTTCTTTAAAGAGTTCCGCGGGCAAAGTTCTGTTTTACACAGAGAAGTCATGAAAATACTTAGCCAGAGCAGAGTTCCGGACTTGAAATTTTATTATACAGGGATTATACCCTCATTGGGTTCAAAACCTTTATTGCATCGCAGAACCACCAGGGGAGCAGGAAGAACATTTGGAACCGCAAAGTGCCAAAACTCTGATAGCTTGGACCCAAAATACTATAGAGAAGGGTGGAAAAGCATATCAGGTCCGCGATTATTATCGCATCGTGAGGTCGGAGCGAGAGGAGCCAAGCCTTTAGAATATTGGAGTCACCAATTGCGATCTCCGAGAGGAAGGAGCATTGGAAGGGATGATTATAACCCCCGATAGTGTTATCTGGGTATAACGCTTTTCTTTGAAGTGTTGCACCGATAGTGTAATTCTTTGGAATTAACACTATAGTGGTTTTAAAAGCGTTGATAGTGTTATTCTGTTCCTTTGGAACAGAAGCCCATCGACTGTGTATTTTGCATTGAAATCGCAGTTTCCTCATTTTAAAGCAATGTTGAAAAGTGTGCAACAAGAAATGCTAAATTTAGAATGTGCTAAAAATAGACCTGCTAAAAATAGCATGTCTAAAAATAGCAGTTTGGCCAGTGAGGTCATTGGCCACATTGGGTGAGAGGTGAAACTGCTAGAAATAGAACTTCTAAAAAATAGAATTTTTGGGTCCCTTCCTATTTATAGCAGTCCCTAGTCTATCTATAGGAAGTAAAATTAATTTTGGTCTTAACAGCAATTGGAAATATTAATTAATTAATTCAGTTGAGTTAATTTGTTAAGGAAATTCGAATTTGAAGTCTTTGTGAGCATGCACATGAGTTGTCCCATTGATTGAGGAATTTACCCTTAATTTCTTCCACTGAATGAGGGAATAAGTATGAGTTCTATAATGAGAGAATCAATTGACTTAGTTCTAACTAGTCAAGTCCAATTAGATTATTTTAACAAGTTGTTAAAATAATAAAATATAGTTTTTTAATGCTTGCATGCATGTGACAAATATTATTTTAGATAACTAAGAATTCACTCATGGATAACTGTTGCATGTCAGTTTTGTTAGAGACCCAGTTGAGATCAGATGCGGGACAGTGTACTATCAGATGCTTGACTATTTCTAGTAAGTAGTTTTTGCATGGTTGAGGAACTAGTGTCCTCAAGGATTGCATAGTTGGACCATTGGCTAACTTGGTATGTTTGGAATTAACTGCATATGCTTTTGCTATTATTTCCTCAGCAAACTGCGCAAGGAAATAAGGATTGGACCATAGGTAAAGCCTTTATATACAGGGCTTGCTTGGTTCATGAGACATATCTTCATAGTTCATTAAGAACTAAATAGCTTGAGAGCTAATTCTTTTTTGTATTGTGAAGAGGATTTCCACTTGATTAATAATACATGGTTGGGGTTTTATGCTGGTGCTTTCCCCTGGATATATCTTGTGTTATGTGTGATTATTTCTTTTGATCAGTTATGCATGTTTCTCTTTGATGTTGCTCGTGAATTCAATTATGCTTCCACTTAATGTTTTGTAGAAGTAGAACAAGTATTATGCTTTAGGACATTGCATATATCGGTTTGTTCTACGGGTGAAATTTCTACAAGCAACACTAGTATATTATTATAATTCTTATGGAATTGTAGTCCAGAAGGAGGAAAACAGGCCAAGATATGATTTGTGCCGATAACAAGGGTTGGGGTGATCAGAGGAAAAGCTCATGAAGCAGTCAATCTAACAATAGATGACTGATACACTTGTTGAAATAGAAGGAAAAATTCAACCAGAGTTAGAAGAAATTATATTAGGTTTCGGTCGCTTGTCCATATCGCCTGCATCGAGGCCACCATTAGTGGTATCAAAGGAACCTGTTGACACTGAATTGAATCTCAGAAGTAGGAGAAGGAAAGTTAATATGGCTTTCAGATTTGGAAGAGGACGAGGCCATGGTGGAAGAGGACGACCTGTTGCAAATGCTGAAGTAATGGAAGTTGTGCAACAGATGCAAGCTAGATTGGATGCATTAACAACATACATAAATATAGATGATGGAGATGTTAATGAGCCTAAGGTTGAAGTTGCAGAGGAAGAAGCTGTAGCAGTTACTCCTGAGATGAGATTCTTCCAGTCAATGTTGAGATCCACAGCTAGGCCAAAGACTGAGGTTTGAATATATGAAGGGGGACAGAATCCAGTAGAATTGATAGACTGGATTAATGGCATGGAGAAATTCTTTGACTATGAAGAAACAAAAGACTAGAAGAAAGACTAAAAGACTAGATGCAAAATATTATACAGAGATCTATGACAGTGAAAGAATACAGAGGAATTGTATAAGGTAAGCATAAGAGCTGTAGAAACCTAGGATACAGATGAGAAGGTGGCTAGATATGTGAATGGTCTTAGGATGGACATTCAAGATGAGAAGTATACTGTCTCCTAAAACAATAGAGTAAGCTTATCAGATGGCACTGAGAGCTGAAGAAAAACTCATGAGGAAGCAGTCTGCCAGAGGGAGAGGTACTTTCCGAGGAAGGAGAAGTCAAGGTGGTAGAGGAAGATCTACAACACCTAAAGATGGAGCTAGCAACCGCTCAACCCAACATGCACCCACAGGAGGTGATGCAAGAGGCAAAGGGAGTTTTTCTAGAGGAAGAGGAGGCAAAGGAAGAGGAAGAGAAGTAAGATATTACAGGTGTAACAAACTGGGACATATAGCTTTTGAGTGCCCAGAGAAAACAGAAACAAATCAAAGGAGTGCTATTGTTTCTCAAGCTGAGGGGGAAGCAACAACAACAACAGTGACAAAAGAAGAAAATATACCAGAGAGAGGAGAATCTTTGGTAGTTAATAAAGTTATGGTCAAGCCAGCAAAGGAGATAGTTGAACCATCACAAAGAAATACTTTATTCAGGATAGTGTGTAAAGTTCAAGGGAAATGTTGTCAGATGATCATTGATAGTGGCAACACTGATAATTTGGTCTTTACAGAAGTGGTGGAGAAATTGAAGCTGGAGACAATGAAACATCCAACACCTTACAAGGTGTCATGGTTACAAAAAGGACATCAACTGTTAGTGAATGAACTGTGTGAAGTGGAGTTTCAATTGGGTAAGTATAAAGATAAAATTGAATGTGATGTGATGCCAATGGATGTGTGTCACATATTGCTTGGAAGACCTTGTCAATATGATAAAGGAGCTATGCATGATGGGAAAAGAAACTCCTACAAGTTTAGAAAGGATGGTGTAAATCATACGTCGCTGCCTTTACAAGAAGAAGATGCATCAGGAAAGAAGACTGATCCAAAAACTATGCTACTGGGAGGAAAATAATACTTGCAGAAGATTGAAGAGAATGAGGTAAATTTTGTTGTAATTTGCAAGCCCAAGGTAATAATGACTTCTACTAAAGTTTCTGATTTACCCATTGAAATTCAAGAAATGTTGGAGAACTATTGTGATATTATTGTTGATGATTTTCCTAATGAGTTACCACACATTAGAAGAATTAGCCATCATATAGATTTGATTCCTGGAGCAAGTCTACCTAACAAAGCAGCTTACAGAATGACTCCTACGGAAAATGAAGAGGTTAGGAAGCAGGTGCAAGAATTGCTTGACAAAGGGCTAATCAGAGAAAGCTTGAGTCCTTGTGCAGTACCAACAGTATTGAGTCCAAAAAAAGATGGAGGCTGGAGAATGTGTACAGATTCAAGAGCCATCAATAAAATTACAATCGAGTACATATTTCCTTTACCTAGAATTGAAGATTTAATGGATTGCTTGAGTGGAGCAAAGTATTTTTCAAAACTAGATCTTAAAAGTGGGTATCATCAGATAAGGATAAGAGAAGGGGATGAGTGGAAAACGGCCTTTAAGACAAATGAGGGATTGTATGAGTGGAGAGTAATGCCTTTTGGGTTGTCAAATGCACCAAGTACATTTATGAGACTCATGAATGAAGTTTTTAAAGAGTTTATTGGTAAATTTGTAATAGTATATTTGGACGATATATTAGTTTACAGTAGGTTTAAGGAGGAGCACATGAGACATCTAAATTATGTATTACAAAGGCTACATCAAGAGAAATTATTGCTGAATTTGAAGAAGTGTTCATTCATGAAAGAGGAGCTAGTGTACTTGGGTTTTGTCATTTCTGCGGAAGGGGTGAAGATGGATCCAGAGAAGATCAAGGCAATAATGGAGTGGCCTTCACCCAAGAGTGTTTTTGAGGTAAGAATTTTTCATGGTATTGCTAGCTTTTATAGAAAATTCATCAAGAATTTTAGTAAGATCAATGCTCCTATTATTGAGACCATAAGAAAGATAAGCAACCATTTAGATGGACTGCTCAAGCAGAAAAAAAATTTCAATTGTTAAAGAAGAATATCACTGAAAAGCCTATTTTTGTTCTACCTGATTTTAGTAAACCTTTCCAAGTAAAGTGTGATGCCAGCGGAGAAGATATTGGAGGTGTATTAAGTCAGGAAGATAGACCTATAGCTTATTTTATTGAAAAGCTGAATGATTCAAAGAAAAAGTATTCTTCTTATGATAAGGAGTTCTATACAGTTGTGCAGTCATTGAAGAAATGGAGGCATTATCTAATGTCAAAGGAGTTCATACTTTATTCAGATAACCATGCACTATAGTATATTATGCAGCAGCCAAAGCTTAGTCAGAAACATGCTAAATGGGTAGAGTATCTTCAAGGTTTCCATTTTGTTTTGAAACATATAAATGGCCAATCAAATAAAGTTGCAGACGCCTTAAGTAGGAGAAGTATATTATTTCAAGAGAGTCAAGTCCAAGTGTTAGGATTTGATTTTCTTAAAGAATTATATGAGACAGATTCAGATTTTAAAGAGGCATTTGAAACTTGTAAAGATCTTGTTTCGATGGATAGGAGTAAATGGTTGGATTACTTCTTATAAGATGGACTGTTGTTTAAGAGAAATCAACTGTGCGTACCAAACTGTTCTATGAGGGAGAATTTAATCAAAGAGAAACATAGTGGAGGACTTGCAGGACATTTTGGTGTAGAGAAGACTTATGAGCAGTTAAACAGAGTTTATTTCTAGCCGAAAATGAAATCTGAAGTGGAGAACTTGCAAAGTTTGTCAATATGCAAAGGGAAGGAGCCAAAACACATGTTTGTATATTACATTACCAATTCCAGATAGGCCTTGGGATATGGTAAGTATGGATTTTGTTTCGGGTTACCAAAGACTCAAAGAGGTAATGATTCAATTTTTGTTGTAGTGGACAGATTTTCAAAAATGGCACATCTTATTCCATGTTGTAAAACTAGTGATGCTTCTCACATTGCTAATTTGTTTTTTAAGGAGGTTGTAAGATTGCATGGATTGCCTAAGAATATTGTCTCAGACAAGGATTCCAAATTTTTTGGACATTTCTAGAGGACATTATGGAAGAAGTTGGTTACTAAACTAAGTTTCAGCTCTGCCTATCATCCACAAACAGATGGACAGACTAAAGTTGTGAATAGGAGTTTTGGAAATCTTCTAAGGAGTCTTACTGCAGAACATCCAAAGAAATGGGATCAAGTGTTGGCACAAGATGAGTATGCATATAATGACTCACCTAACAGGAGTACAGGATAGAGTCCATTCCATATTGTTTATGGAATGCATCCAAGAGGAGTAACTGAATTAAGAAACTTGGAAAATGATGAGATGAGAAGTGCAAAGGGAGAAGATTTTGTTTCAGAAATGCAAGCAATACATGAACAAGAGAAATAGCAGTTGCAGGATAGTAACATCAAGTACAAAACCAGAGCAGAGATGAAAAGAAGAGAGGTGAACTTTGAAATTGCAGATCTGGTTTTAGCACACCTCAAAAAGGAGAAGTTTCCAAAGAGGGAGTATAACAAATTGAAGTTCAAGAAAATTGGATCGTGCAGACTATTGAGGAAATTTTCTACAAATGCCTATGAGATTGAGTTACCCCCTGATATTGGAATATCACCAATTTTCAATGTTGCTGACCTGTACAAGTATAAAGGTGAAACTTCAAATCATATATAAAAGGATCAAGAGACCTAAGAGATTGACTGGGTAAAACAATTACCCACAGCAAAGGAATTGCAGCCAGAAAGAATTCTGGGCAAGAAGGTGTTTAAGAAAACAAGAGGACAAGAATACTTCTAGTATTTGGTAAAATGGAAGGATCAGCCAATCGCTGAAGCTACTTGGGTTACAGAAAACATGCTACAGAAATTGGGCAGTTCTGTATATGAGCTCATGGACAGGAGCCCATGAATAATTTTGTCCTTAGGAGTCTGATGCAGGAGCATGTGACTTGGAGGGAAAACTCTTCAAACTTAATCCAAAAATCCAAAAAAATTCTACAGGCAAAGGAGTGGGGTCCTTTAGCCATCAACTTACATGCTTTTCTAGCTTAGGATAAGGATAAAATTTATGAATAAAGATCATGTTGTAATAATCGCTTATTGGATAAGCTTTGGTAAGCTTTCTGGATAATCGCTGTAAATCACTCTATGCAATTGGCATGCTTTTGTAAAGGATAAGGACCGAGAAGGATTTATCTATGATTTTAAAAAGGAAATAACAGGACTTCTCTGAGTGAGTCGAGCCCGGAGACATTGTGATCTTGAAAAAAACCTCTCTCTGTGCATTAGAATTTATGGTTCTTTGTTAACTGGTAATTGTATGCGTGTATCAGTTTCAATTGCTTCTTCTGAGTCTAAATATCAATGAACTAGCCTTATTTTCTAATTAATGCTTCGGCTGAAGCCTTTAGATTGTGTTTCCTTCATATCGGCGAGTCTAGCTTCTTTATTTGCTTTATAGAGTTCCGCGGGCAAAGTTCTATTTTACACAGAGAAGTTGTGAAAATACTTAGCCGGAGTAGAGTTTCGGACTTGAAATTTTATTGTACAGGGATTATACCCTCGTCGGGTTTGAAACCTTTATCACATCGTAGAACCACCAGGGGAGCAGGAAGAACCTTTGGAACCGCCAAGTGCTAAAACTCCGACAGCTTGGACTTGAAATACTATGGAGAAGGGTGGAAAAGCATATCGGGTCCGCGATTGTTATTGCATCACAAGATCAGAGTGAGAGGAGCCAAGCCTTTAGAATATTGGAGTCGCCGATTGCGATCTTCGATAACACTACGTGTTATCGCATCGGAGGAAGGAGTGTTGGAAGGGCCAATTGTAACCACCGATAGTGTTATCTGGGTATAACGCTTTTCTTTGAAGTGTTGCGCTAATAGCGTATTTCTTTGGAATTAACACTATAGTGGTTTTAAAAGCACCAATAGTGTTATTTTGTTCCTTTGGAACAGAAGCCTGCTGATTGTGTATTTTGCGTTGAAAGCGCAGTTTCCTCACTTTAAAGCAACACTAGTATATTATTATAGTTCTTATGGAATTATAGTCCGGAAGGAGGAAAACGGGCCAAGATATGATTTGTGTCGATAACAAGGGTTGGGGTGGTCAGGGAAAAACTCATGAAGCAGTCAATCTAACAACAGATGACTGATACACCTGTTGAAACAAAAGGAGAAATTCAGCTAGAGTTAGAAGAAATTATATCAGGTTTCGATGGCTTGTCCATATCACCTACACCTAGGCTACCACCTTAAACCTCTGATCTAGTTCCCAGGGAGTCTCGCCTGGAAGCATCGCGATCTCCTTAAACCCAATAATCGACTGTGTCTCCCATTTTGGCCTTCTAAACTCCCTGTTCAGCGCGGCTTGGATTTCTGCGATCCCCGCGTTTGGATTTTCATTAGAGTGTTTAATGTACCACATCAGTGCGCAGTCCTACAACGTGCTCACCAGTGTTGCCTTCTTTATGTTGTCATCCGCGACTCCGTGCGCTTCCTATACTGCCTTTACCACGAACCAAAATTGGTCTGGATCTTTGTTTCCTACTCCTTTGAATACCAGTAATTTTATTGCGCTTGCCATACTGAACTGGGTGGGTGGCAGAGGTGGTGTGGGCAGAGATGGAGTTGATGATGGTGAAATTGGTGGTGGTGTAGGTGGGGGTGGTATGCGCGGAATTTGCTGCCTTATCAGACTGATAGCACTTCTCGGAGAAACTTTCGCGAGCTCCTCCTTGCTCTCTCGCGAGGGTGAAATCAAGGGACTAGTCTCTAATTCTTCGCTACTTTTGTTGTTGTAGATCTTCCCACTTCGCACAGTCCCAAACATTAATTTATTTCACATAACCCGCTTTTTCCACAATAGCATTTTAATACAGGTATTCAAAGATTTAATGTACTTACCTCGTAGTCCTTTAAGGAAATGTCATTCTGCCTCGCTGTAGCTAACTGATGTGTCTATCGCGAACTCAGTGATGAACCCTCCTATAATCTGATCGAGCCAATGGTCCACAGCGTGTGCGATCTTATCTTCCAATGCTTCTAGTCTACGCACCAATTCCGGAGTCCACACGATTAGTTTTTCAAGCCTACACCTTCCTTGAATGTCTGCTAGCTTCGCGATCCACTCATACAACTCAGAAGGGAAGGATGCAAAGAAAATCTTGTGGATTTTTGTATACACGTAGCGCTCTAACCACTGTTCTTTTGATACTTACAGATTCATGTTTTCTTACGCCGTGAACTCGTGAATTTTTCTGTCCAACCACTTTTCAATTTCTTTCTTGGTCGGATTCTAGTGACACGACATCAGACATCCATTATGCAGATCCCAATCCCAGCAACGGAACCATTTGTTGGCTTAGTGGGGCCTAACCCAGGTTCAAAAGTGATTTAGCCAAACAAATCTCAGTACTACTGGCCCTTTCGGCAATAGTCCGCGGAGCGCGGACTGAGGTCTCACCCGAAGTAGTATGGGAGGGTGCTAGAACCAATTTTCCACACCCTGGGGATGTCTGATGATTTCAAGTGGTCCACAGTTCGATCCAGCGTGCACGTCGCTATACACACTTACCTGTACCTTGTACCCTGAGATGCTGCCTTTGCGTAGCCCTATGCAGGGGCTGAATAGTGTTATTACCCAAGTCCCTACTCGTAGTCTAATATTGGTTGATTTACTTAACTTATTTGTACGCTTCCATTTATACTTAACAATATTCACAATACAAGTGCGCGCAATAACTAAACAATATAATTGCAAGTAACATCAAACATGTAATAACTTAGAACAGATACACAGAATTGGTAACATAACTTCTCTTTATTATTCTCTTCCTTCAGTTACAAACTTGACTCTACCCTGTGCACTCAGCTGCAGGGGTCCGTGCACTCAGCTGCGGACTATACTAGGCCTTTGTGCACTCAGCTATAGATCCTCTTCCTACTATTACGACCTAAGACACTTAGACTTTTCCTCTAAACTTCACTAACCATCAGATTCCATCCATTCATTCAATTCTTATTTTCTTCTCTACTTTACAACTTAGAGCCTTGCTCTATTTATACAATCACATGGTCCGTGGACCATGGGTAGGCCAACACTACATTCAACACTTAGGCCAAATAGCCCTATGACTCTTAACATACAATTCGCGCTCCATGCCCGCAATTCGCAGAGCTTTGCAATAATATTCCTCAAAACTTGAGCTTTGAGCCCCAAAACATGTTGTCGGGGGATTCCATGCCCAACACAAGGGGCCAAATAATGATGTGTGCATGTCATAGGGCCCTCCAAAGGCTCAATAACATCTTGAAGTGCCATATTGAGGAATAAATTCCTCATAATATGATGGACAAGGGGGTGGCCCCTTGTTTTCCAAGTAGAAGACAAGTTGTGCTCTCAGTGGGTCTAAAGACACATCAATGACTCCATGGGTCTCCATATGAATCAAAGATGCCTGTAGATCCTTTGCAATGGTCCAAGTGCTGGAATGAATGCTGCCATAACATCGTACAAGTGTTGGAACACCTGCCAAGAGTGTGGGGTTCATGTGAGGGCCTGTTGGGCATAGTGTACCAATCATGTCACCATCATCCCAAAAATGGATCGTTAGTAGTCTGTGAACATCCATGAAGATCTATGGAGTGTTGTTTCTTGCTATGGAGGCCCATGGATCTCTATGCACACCCTAAATGTGCCAATGTGGACCTTTGGGGGTCAGGATCCCATATAGGGAAGCCAAACCCAAACGGAAACCACTAGCAATCCTGCATAAGATCTGATGTATCCCCTAGGCTTTCAATACAATCAGTCATTAGAATAATCATGTAAAAGAGCTCACAAATCATGGATAGAAAAGTGGGCACTTCATAATGGCATGCCCTTCTATAGTGGCCTTTGGCATGTGCTAGTGTCTCCAAGCTTCAAAGGGGGTTAGCCAAGTACCTTATTACATGGTTTTAGCCCTGAGAGGGGATAGTATGTCCAAGGTACATCCTTTTAATGGGGGTGGCAAGTGACAAATAGGTGATATGGAATAGGGAATGAGAGGGGTAGCCCTGGGCCACATAATGGGGCATAGGGGTAGCTAGATAAGGGGAAGCCCATACCTGGTATATAATGTATAGGAGGGAGTAGTCATGGTACATGAGGTGCCATGACCTTGATTTTTGCACCCTTATTTATATGCCTTTTACCTTTTATGAATTTTCTTTAAATAACTACCCAGGGCTCAAAGGACAAGAGCATGATGTGTATAATATAACAACGATTTCCCCCTTTGAGGCAAGGCGGTTCATTTCCCTCCAGGGGTTTGGACAATCATGGTTTCCCGAATGATAGAGGAGGTTCATATAGAGCCTATGGAACTAGGGTGATGGCCATGGATTGGGTAGGGATCATGTGTTGTTTTTTTCCGACATGCTAACTATTTTTCTGTTGGCCATCTTTTGCTTGTGGTACAATTTCCTGTTAAATGTGGTCAATTATGCTTTTTCTTCTTTTGTAGTTGCTTCAACCTCTGTGGCATCATTTTAGGATTGAATTAAGGTGGGAGCAAGGGGAGAGGGAGGCTAACCGTATGTGGACCCAAAATGGGAATGTGGACCGAGGTGGGAGAAATGATGAATGGGGGTATAGTGAATGGAAAGGGAGTAGTATGTGAAGGCAAAGGAGCGGGACCACACACCCAAAGTTAGGGTTTTCCAAGTAGCACCACCCTAGAACCAAATGGTCAATAAAGGAGATCCTACGGGACTAAGATCCAAAGGTAACAACCAAAAGAGATCAAGGAGACAAGAGTACAAACTAAAAGGGGAAGAGAGAGAAAGAAAGAGGGAGAGAGAGAGAGAGGAAGAGGGAGGGAGAGAGATAGAGATAGATAGATAGATAGATATGGAAAGAGAGAGTGTATGTTTGGGGGCTAAGAGAGAGAGAGAGAAAGAGAGAAGGGGAAGAGATAGAGAAGGAGAGGAAGAGGGAGAGATACATAGATAGATAGATATGGACAGAGAAAGAGTGTATGCGGAATAATATAGAGAGATAAAGAAGGAGAGACAAAGGGAGATAAAGATATAAATGGAGGGTTCAAGAGGGAAGGAGAGAGAGACAAAGAAAGGGAGAGAGAGAGAGAACGTGACATGTGTTTAGGGGGTTGAGATAGAGAGACAAATACAGAGAGATGGATGGAGATATCGATATAGATGGAGTAGGGGAGAGGGAAGAAGAGAAAGATAAAGAAAGGGAGGGAGAGGTGGGGAGAGAGAGACGGGGTAGAGAGGGAGGGGAAGAGAGAGAAGGAGAGAGGGAGGGAGATAGACATAGAATTTGCATTGATTTTAGTGTAGATGTTGATTTATACTCCTATTTGATTGCTTGCACTAGATGCATTGGTTTCGATGTAGATATTGATTTCTAATCGTATTTGATCATTTGCACTATATGCATTGATTTTAGTGTAGATGTCGATTTCTAATCCTATTTAATACCTTATACTAGATGCATTGATTTCATTGTAGATGTTTATTTATGATTTGATGCAACTCGATGTATGATGTACATTAATATCAAAGTAATTAGATTAATAGTGTGCATTGACTTCAGTGTAAGCACGTCTCTTCCCCCTTCATCTATATCTATATCTATATCTCCCATTGCCTCTCCTTTATCTCTTTATCTCACCCCCCAAACATACACACACTCTCTCCATATCTATATCTCTTCCTCCCTCCCTGTATTTGCCTCTCTCTTCTTCCTTTTCTCCCCCCTCCATCTATATCTCTATCTCACTCCCAAAACATACAAACTCTCTCTCAGTGTGTGTGCACATAAACATTATTCATGGCATGAATTGACTTCTTTGTTACTACAATTCAATGATAAACACAATACTTGATTTTTCATCCTACATAAAATGTTCACTTACCTGACATGTCTTCCTCATAAAACTGTAAACAGCGACATGCGAGACCAGAGGTACATCCCTTCCCTGAATTGGAAAGAGGGGTGTCAACCGTTCCTTATAGGTGGGTGAAATTAGAAGAATACCGGGAATTACCCTTTGTGGAAGCCAGCAGACAGAAAGTTTTGTGGACAAGGTTCGATCCGTCATAGCCATTATGTTAGCTCTGATACCAGTCGATGGGATCAGAGGTAGAAGCACAGAGAGACACAGCAGAGAGCACAGACAAATGGAGAACAAGACAGAGATCACAAATAAGAATGGAGAACACACAATATAAGTTTTTCATTACTGAAAGGCCTAGCCTTGGGCTTGCTTTATAGATGAGCACATGGATTGCTTTATAGATGAGCATAGAGCTGATAAGAATAAGAATAAGAATTAGCCATAACTTTCGGAGTAAGCAGCGCTCGGCTGAGGACAGCAAAGTGACGCAGAAAATTTCAATTCGACTTCACATTTAACAACAATCACCATTTTTGTTACATCTTCATCTTTGAAACCTCATCCTCCTAAAAAAAATGTAGATGCTTTGTGATCATAGTTCGAAGAAGGCTTTACAACCTGTAGCATCTTATGTAACAATTGCCCAAATTCCGCAAGACCGACTTGAATATTAACATTGAAAAAGTATTGTTGAGCAGACAATTTTGGCTTCAAGCAGGGTCCCAAGATCTTTGGATTTTATGGTATTATGGAAGAAATACACTCTAGCAGATTTTAGGATTAGAAGAGGAAATGGAACACCCACTCAATTGTCATCTCTTTGAGTTGATCAGGATGGTTTTCGAATCACAATGAATGACTTGCAAAAAACAATGGTGATGGAGATATGTCATGCCTTGGGCGATGTCTATTACTATATTCAACCTTTGAATCAAATTCAAACCACTTTGTTCTCCATCATCGGGATATAACCACTTTTCTAAGCTTCCATTTGGCATTAATGGAAATATCAAAGCTTTGATTTGGAGATTTGAATAACAAGTTATGACCCGAATCAAATTTCGGTGTCTAACTCTACCCAAAACTTTGCACTCTTTATCAAAACTCCTTTGAGCCCCTTCATTTTGTAGATTGAGAAGCTTGATAGCAACCATTGTGCCATTATTCAAAATCCCTTTGTACACTTTTCCAAAACTACCAATTCGTAACATGTTTGCATCACTAAATCATTTGTTGCAATGGCGAGCTCTTCATAGGAGATTCTTTGATGCCCCACATTTAATTATGGACCAATCTCTCTCTAAATATTTCTCCTGCAATTTCGTCTCCACGAGATTGCAAGAAACAAACACAATACAACAATTGCTACAACAACAACAGGTATGTTAACTCTTTTGAAATTCGAAACACTTTTATGTTTATGAGCATAGCACGGTGGTAGATTTACCCAAGGTCCACATAGACCAAGATTTCCCATAAATTATGTGGCACCAATCTTTTTGAAAACTCCACCTTTAGGGACTTCTCCTGATAGCTTGTTGAAATAAAAATTCAAGTGGTGGAGCAATGTGAGATTTGCTAGTGATACAGGTATTCCCCTTGACAAATTGTTGGAGGAGAGATCTAGGTCTTGAGACTTAGAAGTTCACTGATTGACACTGGAATTGGACCTTCAAGTGCGTTATGAGAAAGATTCAGATATTCTACTTCTTTATAGCTTCCAAGGCTACTTGGAATGTAGCTAGTTATTTGATTTGCAGAAATATCTATAGCTTGAAGCTTATTGAACTTTCCTAGTTCTAAAGGCACATGGCCACTTAATAAATTGTTTGACAAGTTGAAATAGAAGGCTAAATTTGCAAGGCCTGAAACCTTTGGAGGTATGTGCCCACTAAGCTTGTTGTATGATAGGTCTAGCTGTAGTAAGTTCACACATTTCCCTACACTTACAGGTATGTTTCCTAATAACTGGTTATGATTAAGATCTAAATATCTTAATTGTTGGAGGTTGGCCACAGAATTAGGATTTTTCCAGACAAATTATTTCCAAAGAGATATAAAAGACCTAAGCTTTTCAGCTGCTCAATTTCCATTGAAATGTTTCCTTGTAAATTATTGGAATCCATATATAACCTCCCCAACTTCTAAAGCATAATAACTGAAGATGGGATTGACCTTGTAAAAGAATTACCTTTTAAACTAAGGAATGTTAAGCTACTTAAATTTCCAATAGCAGGAGGTATTTCTCCAGCTAATTCGTTGATACCCAAGTCTAAGAATTCGAGTTTTGTAGAGAGGTGGCCTATAGAAAACAACAATTTCCCAGTGAAGTTATTCTCAGATAAGTCTACTTGTCGTAGATCGGAATAGTTACTAAGAGAAGTCAGAATGGGGCATCTCGTGGTGTTTCCGCTAATAAGGTAATTGCCACCAAACAAAAGCCACCGGAGATGTGTTAATTTACCCAACTCCATAGGCACTATTCCACTGAGGTGGTTCCCTACTAAGAAAATCAATTGTAACTTGGTACAATTGAAGAGGGACAAAGGAACGCTGCCACTTAGCTGATTAGCGCCCAGATAAAGTTCCATTAACTAGGTGGTCTTCTTGGTACACAACTCCGATGGAATGTGGCCAACTAATTGGTTAAAAGACATAACCAATGCTTCAAGATTGGTGCAGCTGGACAACGAAGACGGAATGGGTCCCGTCAGATGGTTAACCCCCAGAGAAAGATAGCAGAGGTGGCTTAGCATACCCAATTCGGAAGGAACACTGTCGTGAAGGTTGTTGTACTGCAAATCTAAGTACTGCAAAGAGGATATGTTTCCCAAGCAGTCTGGGATTGTTCCCATCAAATTGTTAGCTCCCAAGGCCATGAATACTAGGTTGGGGAGAACACATAGTTGTGGGGGAATGTTTCCTGTGAGATTGTTATAGGAGAGAGTCAAGTTCTGTAAACTGCGGCAGCTACCGAGAGTGGACGACATGGAACCTTGGAGTTGATTGAGAGACGAGTGAAGTATCTTTAAGCGAGAGAGGGTTCCCAATTGATAGGGAATGTCTTGGCTCAACAATTGGGAGATTAAGGAGGAAATCATCATGGGAAGCAAGGATAGTGTCAAAGATGCTATTACCTCTAATTTTAAGGACAAGTTGTGGGGTGATAAGGACCTGGAGGGTAAAAGGAAGCTAATATATTATAAGGAGGTGATCAACCCAACCCTTGATGCCCAAAATTATCTCTTTGTGTTAACCAACACTAAGAAAAAAATGAACATCGCTAAGATAAGAACTAATTCTCATGAGCTTTGAAGTGAAACCTAGTGTTGGTCTACTCCCAAGACTCCTAGGAAGATAGAATCAGTCATATTTGTGATACTAAGAAGGTGGATGATCCAGGGGATTAGTTTAGTGCTCAAAATTCAGGTGTTCAAAAGTGCTTGAAACCTGTACTGGTGCGTAGATCTTGGTGAACTGAATCCAATGCATTTCATTTCACTCAAAATTGATATCGTATCCTCCCAATATCACATTTTGATTAAATTACCAAACAGGTAAAAATTTGTAGAATTGACATGGTGACTGTACATTTTGGGCCAATGGCAGGCTGCCACTTGGCCACTCCAGATTGGTAAAAAACTAATTGAATTTTATTGGCTCAGAACTTTATTTTAATATTATTGGTGGGTGACTAAGTATTGGGATGGACCAATAGGAGAGAGCCACGTGGGCCAATTACTGAATGCCACGTGGCCTCCTATTCGTGTGTTAAAATTTTGTTGGGGGCCGAAGCACCCCACGAGAATCAAACATAGGACCAAGCACCAAGCACCAAGCACCAAAGCGCTTTACCACTACGCCCCCACCATGTTTCTTAACCATATGGGTTTTGAATTTTATTTAAATTTGAGCACAATTCACATTAGAGGTTGGGGTTGGGGCTAAGCCCCAGCCTTGGTCCCCATGCCCTTGGAACTAAGGAGTAGGACCAAGGGCCAGGGCTTAGCCCTAGCCCCGTGGTTACAACCTTTGTGCAATGCAACTATTGGAGAACCATCGATAGAGGTTGAATGGGGCCAACCCCAGGTCACAAGACCCATTGTAGAACTGCAGGTAGAGTTAGTAGAGGGGTCAATCCCTAGGGCACAGAGTGGGGGCTAGCCCCAAGCCATATGGCTTGTGTTATGACCACACTGTCAACAACTGGAAAGGCTTGCGTGGATTTATAACACCAACCGCAGTTTCCGTGGGGTTCCATATGACCCTTATCTAATTCGTTGGGGCCTGGCTGACGGGGGTGGGTGGTTAGCCTTAGCCCCTGGGCAAGTACCCCCATGCGATTGTATTTTTCGTAAACTAGGCATTAGTGGACAATTTAACTGTCCGAAAATTTCGCCCGTCGTGCGAGATTGTAGGCCAGGTTTGCATGTCGGTTCTGTGTTTGGGGTGCTCAAGCCATGTTTAGGTCGAATTGGAGGATGATTAGCTTTGGAAAGTGGAAAAAAATTGTAACATGCATAACTTTCTCAGTTTTTTTCCAAATGAGTTGCAGAAAGAGCCCAGATGGGCGATTTTGACAGTTCTATATCCATTGGAGACATTTGTTTTGCATTTTGAGCTTTGTAAATCCATGAAAACAAACATTTGACCACTTAATGAAAGAGCGTTGCATTGGAAACTGGGCCAGGATATGTTGCCAGAAGAGGGGTGAAATCCTTTATCATGTTTGTTGTTATATGTTTATGATATGGTATTTTGTCTCTATTTTAGCTATTAACTAAGTTTAAAAATCATTTGTTTATGTGCTTAGTAACTTGACCCGTGACCCAAAATACATAAAATTTTACTTGCAATTTGTATATCACCTTCAAGTCGCATAAATAGATAATTTTGGTATCAGAGCATCGGGTTATTTTGAAGGTTTGATTTTGTTTGCAAGTGTTTTTCTGATGCTTACAAGGTTGAATCTTAAAAGAGGAGAAGGAGAACTTTTGGAGCAAAGATCTCAAATTTTTTCAAGGAGAACTGACACACCTCAAGCTTCAATAGTCATGGCACATGAAGAATCTCCTGAAGGGATTTATGAAGATGAAAGAACTTTCAGAAAAAATTTCTTTGAGATGTCTAAAATGGTAAAGGTTCTTTATGAAGAGAGGAATTCAAGGTTGTATGGGGAGAGCTCAAAACCTCCAAAAGGAGATGGAGGAATATGAGACAATCCTCCAAAAGGGAATGGAGGGAATGGTGACAAACCACCACCTTCACCTCCATCCTTATCCTCATCTTCATCCTCATATTCTACTTCTTCTACTCTTTCACAAACACCTCCAAATTCTCCAAAGGGACATGGTAAAACTCCTTTTCTTAAGCTTGATATAAAGTTTGAAATTCCTATGTACAATGGGGAGGTAAATGCTGAGAAATTGGATAATTTGGTTTGTCATATTGAAGTGTATTGTGGGATACAAAGAATCAAGGATGATGAGACCAAAATCTAGCTTGCTTCTCTTAGATTGGAAGGTGAAACACTTATTTGGTGGGAATCCAAAACTCAAGAGGACATGAAGAAACATGGTAAGGTTTTATCCTCCTGGAATAATTTTGTTGTTGCAATAAGAAGGCAATTTTATCGATTAACATACATGCAAAAAACTATTATGGATTGTAAAAAATTTAGACAAGCTAAACATCAAAATGTGCAAATCTATACTCAAGAATTTAGAAAAAAATCTTTGATTTGGGTATAGATTTATCCTCTCAAGGAACTCTACTCAAATACATTGGAGGATTGCACAGTTATTTGAGACACACAATTCTCATGATTAACCCTACAAAACTAGATGGAGTTTGTGTACAAAAAACTCATTTAGAAGCAAGAGGGAGGAATGTTCCTCAAGAGGGCAGCAAAAAGCCATTTAAGAGTGGAGACAATGGAAAGGGAAAATTCAGAGGAAAAGGGAAGAAGAATGCTTCAGTCAAGAAAGAGGGAAAAAACTCACATGTAAACATTGTTCAAAAGGAGGCCATGATGAAGACCATTTTTGGAAACTTCATCTTGAAATGAAACCCAAAAATTTTAACAAAAAAGGGAAACAAAAGACTACACAACATCATTTAGGATTTGATTCTAGGGATGAAACAAAGTTCACAAGCATGGGACTCAAAGGCAAGGACTCTATTGGAAGTACTAGTTATTCTAGTAGGCTCAATGAAACTCAACGTGAAAAAGAAAGAATATAGTTTTTCCACAGTAGAGTCATTTCAAAACATACCAAGATAGATACACTATTTGATAGTGGTTCACATGCAAACCTTATTTCTGAAGACATTGTCAAGAAATTGAATTTGGAAACAACTTCTCATCCTAAACCACATCCTTTAGGTTGGATGTGTGACAATGCAAAATTGCATGTGACAAAAAGGTGTAAATTGAGATTTTCCATCACTGCAAAATTTATAGATGAGGTAGTGCTTGATGTCATTCCACTTGAAATTTGTGGTATTGTTTTGGGAAGACCATATCTATAAGATTAGAGAGTGTTACACCAGACAATCCCTCTTGTAGATAAGAGCGATCTCCCTAGATCCTAAATGGAAACTAGAAACAATCATGACAAATGAATTGACTCTTTCCCTAAGTTGAACTTGTTTGAATTATAAGAAGTATATCTAATGGATAGACCTCTTACCGGTTTCACGAAATGCCTAATGAAGATCCCTGGTTGTGACCTGATGTAGCTCTTCAATGCTTGATAGGACCAGAAAACATAAACCATAAAAGCATCAAAACCGCATGTGAGATAATAATCAAAACAACTTACCCTGATGATCAAGGAAATCAAGGTTGAATTTGTCTTAATAAATATAATAAATAATTGCAAACCATTCATCATTCACAAAAAGCAAAATCAATGGGAGAAAGTGTTCATTTTTATTAATCAGAAGATAAGAGGAGCCTTATAACCTTCGCCTTGATGATGTGAGGTCCCTCCCAAATGCCTTGAATCTCCTCCTCAAATGACAAGGTCTCCAATCTCAAACCAACAACATAAGTTTGTATTCTCTGAATTCTGACCCCCTTCATCCCTCAACCCTCTAGTCCTTTTATAGATCCAAGAGGAGGAAGTTTCAGATTCCTAAGAAGAGGACGAACCTCATTTAATGAGGGACTAGGTTACCAAGAGAAAAGGGATGGAGATGCATCTTATGAGGGTTATAGTTCGAATAGTCATCGCCTGGAAGATTTTAGTTGGGAAATATTCGACCAACTATGTTTCTAGAATGTACTTTTTATTTTTACTTTCTAGATCTCACTTGCACGGGTTTATAGTTACAGACAAAGTGCAGCTCTGCGCTGTTCTTAGAGTCAATTTCATCGTATGCACAGGAAACTCTAGAGAAATCGGTGCAGGTGGAACTTAACAAGGTGTGAGAGATATTTGATCCAAATTTCTCATGTACTTCAACATATATTGAGTTGTTTGACTTCTAAGGGAGTTGGTTTCAACATGTTCACAGATGGTAAGAATATCCATAAACTGATCAAGTGCCATGGCGACAAATTGACATGTAACAGATTGCCCCCTAAAGTGTGAAGTCTGAAAAATAAGTTTAAAATATTGAAGTGCTTTATCATTCCAAGGATTGGATTAGAGGCAATGGTCGAAAACCTGCAAGGAACATTCAAGGGAACACAATGCAAAATATATATCAAAAATCATCTTTGAGGTAAGAATTCCCATACTCAGAGTAAAGCGAACTCAATGAACAAGCATGTAAAAACTAAGATCATATAGATGGTAGACATAGCATGGACACAACCATCTGTCTATGTAATCATGAATATAAAATCTCCCTGCAACCTGGACTAATGAAACTAGATCCAGGGTCTTGATCTTTGTCTCTCGATCCATAGTACGATTCTAACCATGCAAGTGAATGTCTCAAAGTCAAACATGGTAGAAACAACTTGATTACCAATCAATGATGTGAACCGTTAACAAGTGTGAGAGAAACCACCGATAATGACAATGGTTCTCAAGGTACTCCTAGTACAATATATGAAGTGCGAATATGTGACTTGAAGTCGAACACTCATAGAATCGTTCCACTGAAGGCCAATGACGAGAACCTGTCGTCAAAAGCGAAAAACCTGCTATTAAGGCATGCAGGCTTCAAGGTACTAAAGGTTTCTAAATCCACTTCCTAGATAATGAGTTGAATTCGATAGGAAGTGATCTGTCGTAGGAAAGCCTATGACACGAAACATGATATCAATTTTTGAAAATAGTTTGCAAGGACTTACTCAAGGATGGCCAATGTGAATGAAGGTAAAGATTTTACAAAGGGATTTGAACCAAAGTTGATCCAGGTGGATATTGGTGGCCACCCACCAAGTCCACTTGGACCCCCACCATTGTTTCTTTTAGCTTTTTAGTTTCCTTAATTGGAGCACATTTTACTATTTTTAGCAGTTTTTTCGGGTCCTGAACTTGTGGAGCCGTTTTGAGGCCCTAAACGACGTTTTTTGAGAAAACTGGGAGAAACATGGGTTTGTAGATTGATGTTGCTTTTCCCAAAGTTGTTGTTCTCGGATAGATATTTCTAACGAGATATTGTACGCGTCAAACGAAGATCGTATGCCAAAGTTACGACCCCGGGAAGTTGATGTACCAATTTACCCAAACGAGGCCCACAGTTTGGCGTTTCATCTTCTAGGGTTAGGTTTTTGGATGTTTAGGGTTTTTCATTGTTTCTCAACAATAAATAGGCCTTCGACCCTCATTATAACACAGTTCAGAGGCACGTAGCCGCCACATCTTTTCTCAGAGATAAGCTACCATCGTCCTAGCTATTTATTTCCATTTTCTGTTTATAAGAATATCTCAGTATTTTACATTAATGAAATGAAGTATTATTTCTGTTGCATCTTTGTGTTTATGGTTATCTATGTAATTTGTTGTGTTCACATTTAAATCGGATCAGTGGTCTTAGAGCGATCTGCTTTTTCTCTGTTTTTCTTTGCATGTCCCCAACGAGGTTGGGATATAAGGAATTAGAGCTTGCACTGGTCGAATCTTTGCAAGACCAACCTCGCAAATTCCGACAGCCTCCCATGGCGGATGAAAAGAAAGACGAGGGGGTACGAGATCCTATCAAAATCTTGCTCGAAGAAGCCCTCAAGCGACAAAGGAACAAGATGATGGACAACTTTGCCCAGATCCTTCAGCGGCTACCTAGGGGCGACGCATCGGCTTCCAATAGCTACTTTGGAAATGCCACACCGTTTAAGGTACAGGTTATTTTTGAAATCCCCATATGCAAGGGTCAGATAGATGTAGATGCCATCGATAAATGGTTAAATCTGCTAGAGGGTTATTTTTCTGTTCATGATTTTTCCAGTCGGGAAAAGATTGTTTTCGCTCTTCTCAAAGCAGCTCCCCACGTCAAGGACTGGTGGGAAACCTACTGTGAGCAGAAGGATGAAAGTATCGGCTCACTATTTTCAGCCGCACCCACCTAGAATTCATTTCGGGATGCCATTAGGGAGCAACACTACCCTGTCCGAAGCTATGAGGATCAATACATAAAGTAGACCACGCTACGGCAGGGAAGGGACCAAGATGTGCCAGAGTTTACCAATATTTTCTATACCCTTCGCACAAAGTTGGGTATCAAGGATTCAGAGCAGCATTTGAAACTCAAATACTGCAGCTTCCTGCACAAGTACATCTAGGAAGAAATAGAATTCCTGAACATCTCCTCACTCGGCACGGCATACCGATATGCCGTCAAGGTCGAGCAAAAGTTTAAACAGAAGAAGCGAGAATTTGGATCTGCGAATCCGAAGCAAGGGAAAGGTGCCCCCAAACCATAGAACAAAGGACAAAGCCAAGGCAGGGCGGTCCAAGACAACCTGCCAAAGTTGCAAGCAAAGAAAAACGTCGTGAAGCTAAAAAAGGACACAAGAAAATGGTGTGAGTTCCATAAGAGCTCCACTCACAACATAAGTGAGTGTCGGGCCAAGCAGTCACTGGTGGCTGAGCTAAAGATTTCAGAATCAGATGCATGTTCTAACTCTGAATCAGAACCTGACAATGGGAATGACAAAGGGAAGCATATTATTGATGTGGAGCCCAACGCCACTGTTGCCACCACAAAGATCCAGAAGGAGGAACCCAAAGATCCATAGGAGGAGGAGCGTCTCTTCCACTCCCAGATGTGGGTAAAGGGATCCCCGCTATAGTTCATTGTTGACAGCGGGAGCCAAAAGAACCTCATTTCAGCAGAGGTCATGAAGCGACTGGGCTTACCGACCACAACACATCCACAACCGTACACCATTAGGTGCCTTCACCAAGGACGGGATCTTCGCGTGAGCCAGCAATGACGCCTTCCATACAACATCAAGCCCTTCACAGATGAGGTATTGTGTGACATTACTCCCCTTGAATTTTGTGATGTATTATTAGGACAACCATACTTGTGGAAGCAACATGCTGTGTATGAATCAAGGCCCCGTGTTGTTATTATTACTTTGGGAAATAAGTTGTACAGGATACCAGAGGTAGCACAACCTACCACCATCTCTTTGGTTACTGCTAAACAATGCAGTAAGCTCATTTTCAAAACCGGGAAATTTGTTTTCCTGATGATATGCCCTCAAGGAAAGAAGAAGACAGTGGCCATGACCTTGAGATACGGCCCCTCTGCACGACAACTACAGATGGACAAGGTCGTGGAGGAGTACGAGGACATCTTCACCTCCCCAGCAGGGGTTCCTTTGCACTGTCAAGTCAAGCACTCCATCGATCTGACCCCAGGTGCGCTGCTGCCCAATGGACCAATCTATCGGTGCTCCGTTCTCGATAATGATGAAATCAAGAGGCAGATTTAGGAGCTGTTGCAGAAAGGTCACATCCATCCGAGTTCATCGCCCTGTGGGAGCCTGATCATGTTGGTACAGAAGAAGGATGGGACTTGGAGACTCTGTATTGACTATCGAGCGCTGAACAAGATCACTGTCCATAGTAGGTACCCGATCCCACAGATTGATGACCTCCTGGACCAACTAAAGGGGGTGAAATATTTCAGTAAGATCGATTTGAAGTCAAGATATCACCAAGTACCAATCGAACCCTCTGATGTATGGAAGACTGCCTTCAAAGCCAAGGAGGGCCTTTTCAAATGGTTGGTTATGCCTTTCGGATTGATGAATGCTCTTGCAACCTTCATGAGGCTAATGGATGACATCTTGCAGCCATTCACCAACTCATTTGTAGTGGTATACATGGATGACATCCTGATCTTCAGCCAGAGTTGGGAAGAGCACCTCCACCACATCTGACAGGTTCTCCAATCACTGCGGCAACCAAGTTATGTGCCAATTTGGAGAAATGCACTTTTGGCATGACCAAGGTTCAGTATCTAGGATACATTATTGATGAACATGGGGTGCATGTGGATCCAACCAAGATCCAAGTCATTCGAGATTGGCCCTCTCCAACCACTCTAACAGAGTTCCGCAGCTTTCTAGGTCTTGCCAACTTCTACCGCAGGTTCGTGTTGGGATTTTCTCATATCACTTGGCCCTTAAGTCAAGTCACCAAGGGAGGAATGAAAGAAAAATTATTTTGGTATGAATCTCAACAGAAGGCATTCACAGAGTTGAAAGATCGCCTCTGCTCGACACTAGTGCTTGCATTGCCAAACTTGCAAGAACCATTTGAGGTCAAGACAAATGCCTCTGACTATGCTATGGGAGCAGTCCTTACTCAACACGGGCATCCAGTGGCATATCACAATGAGACACTTTCAGACACAGTCTGGAATTGTCCCACTTATGACAAAGAGATGTATTCCATTGTGCAGGCCTACCGACAATGGAAACATTACATTTTGGGGAAGGAAACAGTCATCCACACAGACCACCGACCTCTTTAGTTCATACAGACCCAAGGGAAATTGCAGAATGATCGCCATCAAAAGTGGTCCACATACCTGCAATAGTTCCATTTGAATATCAAGTACAAGAACGGAAACACCAATAATGTTGCAGATTGCCTCAGTCGACCACCGATCATGGAATTAACCACCGTGCTCAACTCTTGTGGGCATGAGACTTCTGATTAGCCACTTCTCTACAAAAGTGACCCAGAATTTGTCCACACATACCAGACACTCTTGGGGGGTCGGCATGTTCCAGATTTTCACCTCCAGGATGCCCTGTTATGCCACCTGGGTCACCTTTGTGTTCCTTCAAGCGAGCGTGCAAAGATGATTTGGGAAGCACACTACAGTCGGGCTGCTAGGCATTTCGGGGTCGAGAAAATGGTGCAGTACTGCAGAAGTATTTCTATTGGTTGAATCTTCGACAGGATGTCGGGAAGTACATCAGATCATGCACTTCCTGTGCCATTGCCAAACCGACCGTCAAGAAGCAAGGCCTCTATACCCTGTTGCCTACCCCTAGTCGACCTTGGGAATCCATCTCCATGGATTACATGTCAGGCCTTCCTTCTACTAAGCATGGAAATGACTGTGTTTTTGTGGTCGTCGACAGGGTCTCGAAGATGGCATTATGGCAGCCTACAAGAAGAATATCACAACAAAATCCACTGCTAAACTCTTCTTTGA
>APFE030472385.1:377683-407382 GCA_000404065.3 Pinus taeda | reverse complement strand
CCCAGTGTTCAATGTGGACCACCTTCGGCCATACTTTCCACCATTACTAGACACATCCGACATTGCAGAACAACTCACACCCACAGAGTTAAATCCAGATTCCATGGAACAAGTTGCAATTGATCGGATCATGGACACATAGATCAAGCACACTCACCAGCAGAATATCCAATTGTATCGAGTTGTTAAAGCAGGCCAACTCCTTTACCAGGGTAAGTGGCTCACCAGGGACCAAGTTCAGCAGAAGTTTCCTCATCTCATGGAGGAACTCAATGCAATGGGGACCATTGCTTCCTAAGGGGGGAGGAATGATCGAGGTGGATATTGGTGGCCACCTACCAAGTCCACTTGGACCCCCACCATTGTTTCTTTTAGCTTTTTAGTTTCCTTAATTGTAGCATAGTTTACTATTTTTAGTAGTTTTTCGGGTCCTAAACTTTCAAAGCCGTTTTGAGGCCCCAAATGACATTTTTTTGGGAAAACTGGGAGCAAAATTGGTCCATGGACCTATGCTGCTCTTCCCAAAGTTGTAGTTCTCGGATATCTCTTTCTAACGAGATATTGTACGCGTCAAACAGAGATCGTATGCCAAAGTTACGACCCCGACAAGTTGATGTACTAATTTACCCAAATGAGGCCCACAGTTTGGCGTTTCATCTTCTAGGGTTAGGTTTTTGGATGTTTAGAGCTTCTCAACAATAAATAGGCCTTCGAGCCTCATTGTAACATAGTTCAGAGGCATGTAGCCGCCACATCTCTTCTCAGAGATAAGCTACCATCGCCCTCGCTGTTTATTTCCATTTTTTGTTTGTAAGAATATCTCAGTATTTTACATTAATGAAATGAAGTATTATTTCCATTGCATCTTTGTGTTTATGGTTATATCTGTAATTTGTTGTGTTCTTGTTTAAATCCAGATCAAAGGTTGAACTTCTCTTGAACACATAACGACACTATAATGATTTAGCAACATTTGACTTAACGATAATACCCAAAACCATGAAGAATTTCAATGAGGTTTGATTAAATGTAAGGCAAATGGATTTCCCAACACGGACATGAATGTGATGGAGTGTTGTGTTCAAGAACGACATGCTACCTTTTAAATGATGGTGTAAAATTGGACACCTTCCCCAATTTTCCACCACCATTATTGGCAAGTGGCTCTTTATTTTTTACAAGCTTGAGGAGGATAACATATTCTTGGACCATAATCTCATCCTTCGAATGAGTCCATCGAAGTACTTTTAATGAACCCCAAGAAGGAATGGTTCGGTCTCGTCATGCTTAGCGAGTCCTATAATGTTTAATTTTTTACGAGTCCAGTAAAGGGGTAACTCGATGTCATTTTATTTTAAGAGTTTGAAAAAGACACAAAAAGAAAACTCATTAAGCTCTTTAACCATAAAATTGTAATGAGCCCAAAGAAAGTAAAGCTCAACTTTTTTCATTTTTAGAGAGAAGAAAAACATAAGTATACTCCATTAGGTTGTTTTTCGTTAGTTTAGTCTCTCATGTCCGAAAAGGGATAAAATAATACAAGAGAGAACTCTATTGACCATGTTCAATCAACATATAACTTTTTTGTAAATAGTCCTAGCTCAGTCCATAAAAGGGGTAAACTTATACTGAGTGGATGGTTGTTCATTTACTTTTACAAGTTTGAACAAGCAAGTACTCGACGATCTTTTCATGTTTTAAGAGTCTGAAAAAGGGCTTAAAAGAAGACTCCATGATTTTCACTTTTCGTAATTTTTAAAGAGCATAAAAAGCAATAAAAGTTTGCTAAAATGTCAAAAATGATTTATCTTGACTCCATAAACGATCCTGCACATTTAAACTCAAAAACTCATCATAACTGCTCAAAAGGGGTATTTTCCCTCCAAAAAGGGTTCAAGACATAAAACATAATATTTTTTTTAAGCTTCAAAAACTTATAAAAGTGGGAAAAAGTAATTTATTTTTACCATTTGTATTTTCACCAAGCTAGAGCAGAGAGGGGGGTTTTTACCATCAAACTTCTAGAACTGATTCCGAGCCAACCAGTGGATGAAATTGCGCACCGTTTCTTCCAGGTAGAAGATCTCTTCATAACTTAGCTTTCTATATGTTTAGTTTTTCATTTTAAGCTTCAATTTGTTTTTTTGGGACAAAGATTTGTCCAAAAATGTGCCCTTGGTCCTACATGGGTTTCATTCAATCGGGCCTGCACAGGCCGATAAAATTTTCCATACGGAAAATTTCAGCCTGCGTGAAATTCTGCTGGAAATTTCCACGCAAATGCACCTTGTCCATAAAAGTGCGGCCACGCAAGTGCCATGGGCTATTTTTAAAACAAATTTTTTAACCCCAAAAAACATGAAATGAGTTTCAAAAATGCTTCTAACTGCCTTTGAATGGTCATTTCAGGTCATTTGACTGCTTGAAAATAGAGTGGAGTGAAAGAGAGCATGAATCCAATGATTTGGTAGCTTTGGCGGATCCGGCCACTTTGTAGGCTCTCAAGACTTGTGGCCTCCTGAAATACTGGCTAATCCCTAGGATGAAATCCCAAGTATATCTGATGACATGGTTGGTGAGGACCTGGAATGTCCAGGAACTGTGCTTTGTGATCACCGATCATTTCCTCACCATTGATGCCAATGACATCTATTTTCTAACTGGGTTGTCTTGTCGAGGAGCTGATATTTTGCTATCTGGATCGAGAGTTGAGGGAGATACTACTGATGGATACCTATGATGCTTTTGTAGGGGTGCACTGCCCAAATATGGACGGATTGACATTCAAACCATCTAAATTTTACCCTTGAGGACCATTTCTTTCATTGTTTGTAAACTATGTGGCAGTGCTTCCCTTCATCTAGCCACATAGGGATAGATGCAGATGGTCGTGGAATGCTTTGAGTCCATGGTATACAACTGGTGCAAGGAAGTAGTGGTAAATATGAAGGGTCGGTTGACTAGGTGCAAGAATGGTAAACTGAAAAATTTTGGTTATGGTGCCATTCTTGTTTATTTTTCCCTAGGGAGGGTTCCTATTCTTCGGCCACAACAAATTTTGGCAGATGACGGGGGTTTGAGGGATCCACGCATGATGAGGTGGGTTGCATTGATGGCACACCATGGAGGTTATGGGCATGTAGTGAGATATACGATAGAGTTTTTTGACTAGCTGAGGAAACAAATTGTTCTGATCAAGGACTTTCCGTATGTTGGGATGGATTACAGAGGTGATCCTGATATCCCACTTCCAGCTGGAGCTCAGTGGGGTGATCTAGGCAAGAATTTCTCATTTTGACATATTTTCAAAATTTTCAATTTTTAAGTATTTTTGTCTTCAGAGGCTAATTATCTAAAATGCATTTGCAAATGTGGGTCCAACCTGACCATTCAGGATGAGACGGTACGATAGATGAGGTGAGTAGCCTATGGTAGCCATGACAACGAACCCAAAGGAAGATGGCATCTTGATAGAGTTAGAGCACAACCTTGAGAAGTTGACTGCCAACATCCCAAAGACTGGAGTTGATGACATCCCACACACCCATCAGAGGCACGAAATTGGGATTCCAAGGCCTCTAAGACGTTTGTTGCGTCGAGTTGCTCGTGCTATCGTGTGTTATCATCAACATCATCATTCTTAGTTTCTCTAGTTTCTAGGACCATTTTTGACTTTTTGGTGTCAGCATATTCAGAAAATAAATGGCCAAGGGGCCTTATGTCCTCGGATGACATATTTTGTAGACACACCCAAAATCTATTTTAATGAAAAATATGCTACTTTTTACCTATGTTTATCTCGATCAATGTATGAATGAATATTGTTTTTAATTTGCAAATTTTGAAAATTTCTATTTAACACATGATTTGCCAATGCATCTGTCAATGTGTTTAAATATATTGGGATGTGTTGATATTCAATATAATCAAATTGCCTTTCCAAGAGACGAACTCGTAAAAATACCGTTAACATGGTTGGACACCTTACTGAATAGACACCTTTAAAATGTAATACTACGAGCTGTGAATATAACCTAACAATCAAACGCCAGATACCAAATGTAATGGCATCAACTAATAGCTCAATGAATGTGCTATATTCCGCTATATTGTTCATTGTTTGACCAAGACATATTTTGTGAATAGATACTAGATCATCACTGGGTGAATAGATAACCCAAGCTACGGAAGATAAATTCTGAGTACTATGACTAGCGCCATCAGAAAAGCCAATTTAAGTCAGAGAAAACATCAACATCTGCAAATCAAGTGTAAAAACGAGATAAGCAGGAGAAGTAGTAAAAAACATTAATTTATCACACATACCTAAAAATGGTGAAATAATATACAAATCTTCAACAAAATTTTATGCAAAATATTTCTTTGGGTAAAGACCATTTCTAGGCTTTCCCAAAGGAAAACCATCGTAATCAACCATCTCATAGGCACCTTTAGCTAATATGCTTTTTATGATGTAAGGGCCATGCCACATGGGCTTGAATTTCCTTGCACCTAACTTGCCATGAGTTTGATCATATACCAAGACTAGGTCACCTTCTGAAAATGTACAAGGATTAACGTTTTCATCATATTAGGCTTTGACATGTTTTTGGTGAGCTTCGCTATCCAATACGACATTACGGCAATTTTCATCTAGATGGGCTAAATGTAAAAATAATTTTCTTCATCTGTAGAAGTAGCAAGTAATAATTCGATAGCTAATTTAAAAGATGGAATTTCACATTCAATAGGTAATACGATTTCCAAACCATTTACAAGTTGGAAAGGCATGACCTCGGCTGCCTTTTCGCTGTTGTCTCTATAAATGAAAATAGTTGCAGTTTCGTCATTGTCTCTATATGTAGGCATCACCTATGCCCATTTTGTAAAGTAATTGACTGCAAGGATAATATATCGATGCCTCCCAACGGAGTGAGGGTTAAAAGTGACGAATTCGATGCCCCATTTAAGAAAAGGACCAACAGCTATGATAGGGTGAAGAGGAGTGGGACGTGCTCGCATTTTGCGATCATAAATTTGGCAATTATGACATTTTTGGATTGTAGTGATGCATTATTTAAACATTGATGGCCAAAAATAGCCAGCACGTAATATCTTTTGGGTAGTAGCATACCCAGACATGTGACCGCCACACGCTCCAAAGTGATAACCATTTAAAGTTTTTTCAGCTTCTTGAAAATTTAAACAATGTCGGAATACAGAATCAACACCACAACAATAAAGAGTGTCGCCAATAATGTTGTATTGTTGGGATTGGTATCAGATTTGCCGATGATCATTTTTGGATGACTTAGGCCTAAAAGTTTGTGTTCGGAGATATGTAATGATGTCTCCATACCACGGATCTAACGTACTAATAAGAAAGAGAGTTTCGTCAACAAAAGAATCTTCTACTACAGTTTCTATATCAGTATGGGGAAAGTCACACAATAATTCGGTGAAAACCAAGGATTTCTTTGATTTGGAATTTTCAAATTCCAAATCAAACTCTTGTAGAATGACTATCCACTTCGAGTATTTTCCCCTTAGAAATTGTTTTGTAAGAATGTATATCATGGGGTTGCAATCTAAAACAACAATGGTTTTTCGGAGAAGTATATAGTGACGGAATCGTTGAAAAAATTGTACAGCTACCAAGGCTAGCTTCTCCACATGTGCATATTTAATATCATTTTTAGTGAGACTCCTACTCAAATAGTAAATCACATGTTCGCTGCTAGAATCATCCTCTTGGACTAACACCATGCCAATGGTGGCATTAGATGAAACTAAGTACAAAAAGTAGTCTCGATGATAATAAGGTGAATGCAGTAAAGGCGCATTAGTCAATGCATGCTTTAATGCTTCAAAGGCTTTATCAGCAAGCTCATCCTGGAAAAATGGAATGCCCTTTTTCAAAAGCCAAGTAAAACCCTGTGTTAGTTTGACATAATTGTGGATGAATCTACGCAAAAAATTTTCCTTCCCTTGCAAAGTTTGGATTTGAGTGAAGCTAGAGGGGGCAAGAAAATTCAAAATTGCCTCTACCTTGAGGGAATCAACACAAATGCCTTCCTTTGAAATGATGAAACCTAGAAGCTGACCGGATTGTACACAAAAGAAACATTTGTGTGGATTCAAATGAATATTATAATTCCTACACGTAATGAAAATCACTTTTAAGTGCAATGGGTGATCCTCCCATTTCATGGAATGAGCTGGGAGATCATCTAAATAAGGTTGAACAATATGCTTGATATTGTGGAATGCGTAAGACATTGCTCGTTGAAAAGTTGCACCAACATTTTTTAGGTCAAATGGGAGTTTGCGATAAGAAAAAGTTCCCCATGGGCATATAAATATGGTTTTATATTGATCAGTAGGGAGCATGTTTATCTAATTGTAGCCAAAAAATCCATCCATAAAGGAAAAAAATCTCATTTCAGGCACAGTCGTTGACAATTTGGTCGATATACAGAGTTGGATAGTTGTCCTTGGGACAAGATTTATTGATATCTCGGTAATCAACACACACTCGAATAGTTCCTTTCTTTTTATTAATGAGCACAATATTTGATACCCAATCGGTTAAAGGAACAGGGTAAATGAATCCTGCTTTAAACAATTTCTCAACCTCTGTTTTGATAGCAGCAACTTTTCACGAATGTATAGGAACTAATCGTTGTCTAACTGGCTTAGTATCCAGATAAGTTTTTATTTCATGTACAACAATGTTAGGGTCGATTCCTGGCATCTCTTCATAGGACCAGGAAAACATTTCATAGAATTCCTGAAATAGGGCTTTGTAAGTTGAAATCTCTTCTAACGAACAAGAAGCTCCTATATGAATATTTTTAATTATTTTGGGTTTCACTAAGATATCGATAGGTATTTTTCTGATATGTTCCCTAAATTCTGTTCAGAACGAGAAGAAAGGGTAGATATCAGACTTTGAGGATTGCTAAGGGTCTCAGATGAAAATAATGGTAATAAAGTTGAATGATGATGAGTATCATTCTGCGACATTTTGTCCAAGGTCATAACTTCCATAATTCCTTCATCAGTTAAGAAAACTATGTTAAAAGGATTAGGCATAGAGATTGGTTCCAAGCGTGACAAATGAGAATATTCATTAATGATCATATTCATTCGATCATCATTAGATGTTGATGGGTTGGAAAAAGATTGAATGGCCTCATAGGCTAACTCAAAAGGACTACGAGGGATTTCATCACCATATAAGATCATTTCTGATTCTGACAGTACTTTCCATGGATCTCCCATTTTGAAAGTACTTGATATAATCATGTTAATTTGTGCTTCATTATGAAGAAGAATGGGTGGAGGGAACACAAAAGTTCCCATCAAAGATGAGTCTTTGAGAAGATCAACACCAACTTCCTCATATGGAGTGGTGGATTTCCAAACAAATGGGATATCGATGTGGAATTAGGGTCAGAGGTATAGTAGGAAAATTGAGCCACTTTCACAATTCTTTCTTTGTGAAGAAACATAATCATCCTAAAATACGACGAGACTACTGCCACCATGGCATAAGTCGAGCTCCGACCAAGTAAAAGGTTATATTCAAGTTGAGCATCAACAACCTCAACGTCTATTGCAACTATTTTTTCCTCTAACTCGATTTCCAAATCATTTAAAAGTCCATATAGACAAAAACCTCTTCCATCAAAGGCTTTCAAAGTTGTGGGAGATTGATTGATTGTTGGAGAACCGAAGTCTTTCCAACAGGAAATGGACATAATACATGTCGAAGCTCCTTCGTCAATCATAGTTCGAAAAACTTTCCAAGTTTTGACGTGAACTCGTATTTGAAAAGCCAGTTGGTGTGGGAGACATGGGACATTATTTTAAAGATCGAAAACAATAAAATGGGAGTCTTGAGGATATAGAACTCCTATGGCTGATAATAATAACTTCCTTTGTGCTAGACAAGTCTGCAGCACTTCAAGGGCATACATGGTCGAAGGTGACATAGCCAGATCTTCGACAATGTTATAATTTTGGGCAGCCATCGCATGAGGATTAAAGGTTGACTTACGAAATGTACCCTTAGGAGGCAGACAAATTATCATATAAGGATTTAGTTTTTCAATATGTAATGGTTCAGAAGAAGGAGGAGTGGACACGGAAGTTTGACCAAGTGAATTGGAGTCATCTCCATTTTCAATAGGACTCTTTGACACGTAATCTTTGGATCTCGTTGCTACCATAACTCTGGAAGATATCATCATGATATCTGCTGATGGGGATGAGGAGGATTGGTCGTGAGAGACCATTTTACTATCTTGTGGAGGAAAATGATCCTTCAAAACAACAGGTGTGGGTGAACTTTTGACAAATTTGGAAACTTTGGCCCAATGAGGGCACTCCTTAGTATAATGATCTTCTTCACAAATTAAGTGAGGATAGCAAGGTTTCCTCTTTTCGTTAGACGGTTCATTCTTGGTTGATTTCTCCTTATAGTGGTTGTCTTGTTTAGTTTTTCCTTTTCCCTTTTTCTTATTCCAGATAGTTTACCCTTGCCAGTAGATGAATCTACGATGTTGATTTCAGAAGTAATCCCGGGAGAAGCATCTTCATCAGTTGAATCAGATAGAGACAAAACCTAAACATTCTAAAAAAATTTATTTTTGTTCTTATATTTCTAGCTCACAGAACTAATCATGCCATCTTCAGCTTGTGATCCTGGAAGAAGTGGATTATTTGGAGTATATCAAGGTAAATATGGGATCTTTTCATACAAAGTACCATACTGAGTATAAACAAGATCAAGATATTGAGCGCAGGAAATTACCTTCTCTTCAGTTACAACACCCCTTTTGGCCACATCTTCAGTTATTAATGGTAAAAGAGATTTTATGAACCATTCGGCCAAAATCTAGTCTAGAATGTAAAATTTAACTAGGTGACATTTTCGCCTCCATTCGTGAATGTGATCTTAGATATGGGTTGACATTCACTGCTTCAAAGAAGTCAAAAGTTTAGTTCCATTGTCATACCGAACGGGTAACTGAAAATGGGTCAAAAAGGCTATAGCAAGGGTGTTAAATGTGTCGAAGGAAGTGCACGAAAATTCTACATACGATTTGGCTGCTGAATAAATCAAGGTTCACTGAAAAAGTTGTAATCTAATAGAATCGTTGTTTAGTGAGTCGGACGCACACCAAAGATGGTAGGTCATGACATGGTTGGACGGATCTTCACCCACCTTACCTTCGAACTTAGGAATATCACTGGGAAACTTAGTATGAATAGCCGACCAATAGGGTAAATAAAGAAGTGGATCATTAGTTAACCAAGAAAGGTGAGGCAAATCCAAAGTTGCAATGAAGGGCAACTTGCGATAGGGTCCTGCGATGGATATTGATAACCATGAGGGATGAGTCCCGTATCAAGAGGAGGATATCCAGGATATCCTGGGATAGCCTGAGCAGCTAGAATTTGCATACCTCTAGGATATCTAGTGTTGGCTACGTGGGGCCTGACCCAGGTTCAACAGTGAGTTTAGCCAAACAAATCCTAGTATTACTGGCCCTTTCAGCAACAGTTCGCAGAGTGCGGACTGAGGTCTAACCCAAAGTAGTATGGGAGGGTGCTGGAACCAAGCTTTCACACCCTAGGGATGTCTTGATGAGGTTTCTGGGGTTCGCGATCCTAATCGACGCGTTGCGCTGCTTCGTGCATCTTTCTATTCTTCGCAACCCATGCACACCTTTGTATTATTCAGATCCTGTTAGTGTCAGTATCTTCATCCCTCCATTAGTGATCAAATTCTCTTGTTGCATTGCACGTTAGGTGTCTCACCCGATCAGCTAAATTCCATTAGGGTCATGGATCATCTGACAGTAGTGGCTTATTATACATTTTCCCTCATGTGCTAGCCCAATTTCATTCATCTAGATCATCTGCAATCAATTTTTGTCTTTAAATCTGTAAAAGTCATTTTTAAGGTTTTAGGTCCCATTAGGTCTAGGGTTTCGTCGATAAGGTCTTCAAAATGCTCAATAATGGTCAGCAGGTGCATGAGGAGGTCAAATAAAGTTTCAGCATCAATAATTTCCATAATCACTCACTTAGTGATTGATTTTTCCTCAAAACCCTGTTTTGAGGAAAAACATAGTATTTTATGTTTTTATGTATAAATTTAATGTAATTTCAGTTCTTTCATATGTAATAACTTCAGTGGCAACCCTGGTCACCTTTCTAAGCTTCAGCAACTCCATCCCCTGCAAGGAAAACAAAAAATCAAAGCATTCAGTTCATTAAAGGCAAAAATAAAGCAAACTGCCCAAAAACAGAGTTTTAAAAGCAAGTCAAATGAAAACATTACAAAGTGGGTTTTTGATGAGTGAAAAATTAAAATCTTTTGTATATAAACCATTTGTCATGTTCAAAAGGCTCATTTGCATCCAAAAGAGGAGTGAGCAAGAGAAAGGTCAAAAATTGCAAAGGAGGCAAAAAATCGCAGCAAACTTGAATTTTCAGGGGCGTGGCGCATTGGGTTTGTGGCGCGGTGCATCCATCTGGCGCGGTGCATTGGGCTGCCCTCCGCAGTGTAAAATTAACACAGGCGCAGTGCATTGAGCTGCCCTCCGCAGTGTAAAATTAACACAGGCGCGACGCATTGAGTGGGTGCGGCACACTGGGTTTGTGGCGCGGTGCATAGGGTTTCAAGCTCGATTTCATCCACAAACTCCAAATTGCAAAATTTGCTCAATCTTCTTGTGTTCAAGTAAGTTAAGATTTCTCCCATGACCAATGAATGAGTTACCTTAGTGTTTATGGTGATTTAATGAGAAAAAATCAAAACCCTACCTCTTTGCAATTTCTTGCCAAAAACAGTTGCATAGGGTTTGCAAATTGTATGTTTTGCTGCCAAGTTTACTCCTAGCCATTTCACTCCCTCACTCTTACATTCCATCCCTCTCATTACATTTTCATCTACTCACTCCCTAAACACCATATCCCTAAAATCACTAATCCTAAATCCCTAGTCCTACTATCCCAAACCCTAGTAAAAATACCCAAACCCTAATTGTTGTCCCAAAAGTCTAAATATTATTCCCTAAACCTTCCTATTCCCCAAAAACTTGACAGCAATATTCCCAAAACCCCTCACACACATTTCCTTCATAGTCCCTCATACATTCTCATCCTTGATAGCAAAAACCTAAAGACACCATAAATCTCTTCATACTCATCAAGAAAACTCAAACATTGGCAAACATGGAGTCTGATCCTTCGTATGACCGAGATGAGGAAACACTTAGTGATACTCCTAGAGAAATGCATGCACCAAGGAGACCTCACAAGGGGGGTAAACATATACGAGAGGAGCCTACTTCACTTGCCAAGCTACAGGCCTGTCCTCTTGCTGTCACATGCTTTCAACACCAATCATGTTATCAGTTCTGTGAGATGGTAGAGAGAGTCCAGTACCATCATGAGTTGGCCAGATTGTTTGTGCTCCATCTTCATAATGGCCAAGTCACTATAGCAGGTGTGACATTCTCTTTGTCACCCGAGACTATTTCTCAAGCAACTGGCATTCCAAATGTTGGTGAGCAATGGAATAAAAGGCAGTAGATTGATAGAGAGCATTATGAGCCTTACATCAAGGCTAGTTATCAGAGGCATCTTAGCAGAGTTTTTCCCTTTAGATATCTGAAGGACACATATGCTCCCTTGATGAAACATATAATTAAGTATTTCAGCTGTGAGGGCCAGTTTTCTCACCTATATGCCTATCACATCAGATTGTTGGTGCACTTCACCAGGGTGAGAATGATGAATCTCCCCTATTTTATTTGCCGAAACATTGAGAAGATGACCACCTTAGTGCATAGAAAGCCTCCTCAGCAGCAGTTAAACAATATATATCATTTTGCACTAATCAAGATTGTGGTCATGCATCAGCTTGGTTTACAGAACATTTCATGAGAGGATTTCATCTCACATGAGGTCTTCACAAGTCCTCAAGTACCCCCAGCAGTTTTTCATGAGACAGGAGGACCTTCACATCAGCAGGAGATTCATGAGACACAAACCACTAGTGTGCCAGTGTTTGTCACTTACCAAAAGGGCACTAGAAGGTTGTTTGCAGCGGCAAAACGAGTATTATCTCCACCCGGGGTGGAAGGGGTCTCGTTTCCTCCATCAGCAGAGCAGGTATAGGACAAGGGAAAGCAACCATTACATGATGAGGGGCCTTTAGGAGGGCAGGAGACAGATTTTATTCTTATTTAGTATGATGACACCGATTTGGGCTCACAAAGCTCAAAGCTTAGAGAGATCATTCAGGAGCAACAAGATGACATTCAACATTTGTCTCTCAACCTAGAAAGAGCCAAGTGGATAATCAAATATCTGGAGCAAAGAAACAAACAACTAGAGGATCAGCAAACCATAATGGAGCTACAAAACATACGAGAAAACCGGCAAGCTGCCAAAAGGAGGAAAGTCAAGCTCACAACACTTGAACAAGAAATCAATGTTGATCGTAAATCTTGGTTGGAGAGGGAAAATATCCACTTGGAAAAGATGCTAGAGAAGGCCAACCGAGAGAAAAATATGTTGAGGCACATGGCCCATCATTACTTGGCAAGAAACAAAGTGTGCAAGGCAAGAATCAGAAACTTGAAGGCCAAGTTAAAGAAGGCATCAAGGAGGCGAAAAGAGCAAGATAGACTTCAGATCTTGGCTAAGGCTTCCTTGGCCCAACGCAGCTCTTGATGAAGGGCACTCAGCCCAAATTTCAAGAAATTTGGGACACTTTTTGCAATTTTTGAATTTTTGCCTTAAAAAACAGGTTTTTCTGCCCGATGCACCGCACCACCTGGCACGCGCTTTTGATGGGGACCTCCTTTTGAAGAAAACTCAACTTTTTTGGATTTGGCATGGAGAAATATGCATTCTCACAAATGGCCAAGAAATTTTGACAGGTTTTGAGCTTCCAAAAAGGTCAAAAACACCTCAAAAATGACCTTTCTGCCCCTTTTTGGACACACAAGAAGCAGTGTTGGGAGAACTCATTTTTGGAGGGGAAAATGGAGGCCAAATTAAAAAATTCCACTTGTTCTAGAAAGCAGTCAGGTGGACCTTTCCGACAAGCCCACTTGAAGAAAATTTGGACAACAGGAAGGCCTCAAAAATCAGCTGCAAAAAGGCATTATGCATAGGGAAATTAGCGTAGTGCCTTGGAGGAATTTTGCTCATTTTTGGCCAAAAACTCTGTTTTTCGCCTAGTTTTTTCATAGTTTGACTTTTCTCCTTCTAATTGTCAAACTCATGATGCAATTTAATGTGACTTGATGGATCTTGATGTAATTATGCTAAATTTTCACTCATAGAGGTAGATTCATCCACTAAAAGGTAGTTTGCAACTAAATGAATCAGTTTCCTAATTCTTAGAGGCGAGTTGTTCCACTAGCTACTTTTTAGTTCTCAGCTTAGATTTTGTTGGAACAGCTCCTAATCTTATGAGCTCGACCCCTAGAGGCTAGGATGAGTTTTTGGTTGCCTATATCTTGTAATTTTTCAGTCATTAGCATGGTTGGACTTTTGGGAAAGCATGGAGCTTCATTGTATACTCATTTCAGCAGTTTGGCAAAGGAATAGACCAGGGTTTGCAGCACTTTATGGGATTCATCTGGCATCTTGCTTTGGTATTGTGTTTTCTTCTGTAATTGTAAGTTTACATGTGTTTTATGTATGCCATTATCTCTCTTTACTTCATCTTAACTAAATCAAACAAGGATACAGGTAGAATACATTGAAAGTGCAGTGCTCTACCTAGGGTTTGTATAGTTATATATGTTTTCAGCTGTTTCAAAAGGATCCCTAAGTTTTTCATGCCCTTTTCAACTCCTTACCTATCCAAAATCTCTCCATCTCACTCAATTTGAAGTACCAAATCACTTGCCTACCTTGCCCCATAGAGATCTCTGCAAAACTGAGCCTCATTCCCCGGACCCAAATTTGCCTTTCACATTTGAGCCAATAAAACATCATCAAATTCAATCAAACACCTATGTACACATTCCTAGCCTAAAATCAGTCATTACATCAGTCACCTCAAGCTTTCATTAGCCATATTTTCTGAGATTGACAAGGAGAGAGCCCTCTCCCGACCTGGTAGGGCTAGCTACCAGGTTAAGCGTGGTTTGATGTTAACCTAGCTCCTACCCTTCTCAGCTTGAGGTAGATTTAGGCCCTAACAGATCTGATCCTTACCGTGCTATTATATTAGTGCTTAACTTAGTTTGTGCGGGCCTAATATTCTTATTACTTGTTCAACTTTCAAATTAGCGCGTGTGCTTGAAAATAATATAAATGCATAAAGAATAACCCAAGCATAGGAATAAAAATCTACAAGCAGATGCACAATATTCTGAATCAATCTTATCTTTATTAATACTAAAGTTTAGTTACAACCCAACTCTGCCTTGTGCACTTAGCTGCAGGGGTCCGCGCACTCAGTTGCAGACTCTACTAGGCCTCTACGCACTCAGCTGTAGAGCCTCTATCTACCACTACGACCCAATACACTTCAGATTTTCTTCTATCTTCTAACCATGCCTTTGCATCTATATGTTACTTATAAAAACAAAATGACGACTTTACACTTATAGCCTCGCTCTATTTATACAATCCCACAATCCGCGGACCATGGGTAGGCCGACACACTTTATGTTAAATTACATTATCTTAGGGCGCACAACCCTAGACTCTCGCACTTGGCGCCCACATTTCGTGGGGTCTTTACCTTATACTTGACCAAAATTCGGGCTTCAAGCTACAAAAATATGCTATGGGGGGCTCCGCTGCCCAACAGGCCCCCAACACAATCATCATGACTTGTCCTGAGTCACTCTGTTGATGCAGCGATCTTGGCGCGAAGTCCATCCAACTGTGCCTGTGCTGCATGAAGATCCGCAACGCACTGCTCTTCCATCCTCTGGATCTGCTCCATTTCTACTTCTGAATCATCTACATCTGACTTGATTCTCTACTTTGATGTCGACTTCTAGTACCTATGTTTATAGTCCCGCACCTTTGTCTGGCTTGTTCGGTCGCGAAGACTATGCTTTGGTCGGTTAGTCAGACAACTAGCCCACTTGTGTAGGGCTTCAGGCGATTGCCATTTACTCTTCTTGGGAAGGGTTCTCCGTTAAGTTTGACTAGCTGGACCGTGCCTCCATCTATGACCTATTTTAACACATATGATCCTAACCAATGCATTCTGAATTTTCCAGGAAATTTTTCAAACTCACTGTCATACAGCAACACTAAATCATTTACCTTGAATGTGCATAACTTGATATGGTGATCGTGCCAGGCTTTCTTGCGTTGTTTCTGTACCTTCTAATGGAATCCTGCCAGAAGCCATTCTTCCTTGAGTTCTTCCAATTGCACGATCCTCTCTTCTAAGGCTTCACAGTCCGACATGCTTGTAAGTGCTGCTATCCACAAATTGGGTACGATTTATTCCATTGGCATGACTGCTTCCGTGCCATAGAATAACCTATAAGGTGTTTGACCCGTCAATTTTTTCCATGTGGTTTTGTATGCCCATAATATGGCAGGTATGCGTAGGCCCCAGTCGTTTCGCTGCGTGTTACATACTTTGGTCAGCACAGTCTCTAGAATTTTGTTGAATGCTTCTACTGTCCCATTATCTTACAGATGGTACAATGTACTTTGCTGATGATACACCTGGAATTTTGTGGTGAGTGTGTTGATATTTTCATTCAGGAAGTGTGTCCTGCGATCACTCATTAAAATTTTCAGGCAACCAAACTGTTTCAACACGTTGTCGAACAAAAATTTCATAGTTTTAGTGGCCATGCAGTCCTTAATTCACTATGCTTCAACCCATTGAGTCAGGTATTTTGTCTCGGTGATGATGTACTGTGCACCCGTCTTTCCCTGAGGTTTGATTGGTCCCACAAAGTTGATTGCCCATTTTTCGAATGGTTGCAACGTCATCTGTGGATTGAGTAGCATCTTATCCCTTCATGATGGTTTCCCAGTCCTTTAACATATGTCGCAGGCTCGACAATGTGCTTTCGAATCTTGATGTAGGGTTAGCCACCATAGCCCAGCACGAAGAATCTTTTGTGCCATTGCGCGTCCTGCATAGTGTCCTCCTGTAGCCCCCCCCCCCATGTGCTTCCGCAAGGATCTATCCTCATTCAAATTTAGGTACATATCTTCGCAATATCTCATCATTTCCCATTTTGTAGAGGTGCCCCATGATGACAGAAAAGTCCGTTGCGTGCACCACCAACTCCTTCTTCTGCTGGACTGAATATTCCTTTAGCACAGTTCCTGTGGTTAAAAAATGGATTATATCTTCGAAGTGGTTGTCCACGACGTGCCTTGCAAAGAGATGTGCATCATGTAGTCCCTCTTCCAAATTTGTTGGCTCCTCGCCTGTCTCAATTCGTGATAAGTGATTTGGTCCTGCATTTAGGCATCCCGGCTTTACGATGACCTCAAAGTTATATTCTTGAAACAGTGTCAGTCATATGCATATGCGCCCCCCCAACATAGGCTTGTTCACTAGGTATTTCAACGTGGAATGATCGGTATACATCTTGAAGTGCCTACCAAGTAAATAGTGTCGGTATTTCTAGAGCGCATATACCATTGCCAACCCTTCATTCTTAGTAGTGGAGTAGTTCTTCTCGGCTTTGGACAGCTACCAACTCACGAAATCGATCGGGTGATCCACGCCTTCCGCGTCTTCCTGCGTAAGTACAACACCCAACACAATACACAACGCATCAACATGTACATGAAATTCTACATCCCATTTTGGGAAGACCAAGATGGGAGCGGATGCCATTTTCTCCTTGAGAACATCCAAACTTTTCCTACAGTCATCATTCCAACAATATGTAGCGTTTTTTTCAATAGTTCTTCCATTGGTGCTGTTATTTGTGCATGGCTCTTGATAAAATTTCTATAGTAACCAGTCTGCCCCAAAGTAGCGCGTAGTTGTTTGACACTTCGCGGTGCTTCTAGATTTAGAAGAACAGCAATCTTCACAGGGTCCACCATCAGGCCTTGTTTACAGACCACATGGCTGAGCTGGTTTCCAAAGGGGACGAGGAAGGTGCACTTTTTAAGATTCAGCACAATCTGGTGTCATTGACAAGTATCCAACATCAAACCTAAGCTTGCTATATGGTGTTTAACTAACCCAAATACAGTCCAATCGTCCAGATAGACCTCCAAGAATTTGTGGATGTATTCCTTGAACGCGGCCACTACTACGTACAAAAATATCGCTGGCGCGTTCTTCAGTCCAAAGGGCATAATGATGTATTGAAAGTAGCCCCATTCGGTTGCGAAGGTTGTCTTGCTCCTATCTTCTAGCACAATCTTGATCTGATGGTACCCTGAGAAGCCATTCGTGAATGAGTAAGCTTCCTGACCGCCAACATTCTCCAATACTTCATCTGTAAATGGTGCCAGGAATCCTGACTCACCCAGTCGGATTCTTCCACTGGTTCAATAATTCCAGCTGCAAGCATTTTGCCTAATTCTTTGCGGACCTTTTCTTTAGACTTCAAATTCAAATGGTAAGGTCGCTGCTTAACTGGCTTCGTGTCCAGTTTCAGAGTGATCTTCATCATCCTAAGTCGCCAATGATCCCCTTTAAGTCCGTGATTTTGGTTGGGAATAAATATTGATATTCGCGGAGTAACTTGGTGACCTTATCTACTGTAACATCGTCCTAATAGTCCCTAAGTGTCACGTACTTCGGCTCCGTGTCTATACCAATGTTTACCTGCTTTGTTTTTAGTGGCACAGTGATGTCGGGATCCTCAATTGATGGTCCTTGAACTTCGCAACACCCTTCAATTTCTGGAATATTAATATTTCGGGGGTCTTCATCCTCCTACTTGCACATTATAACATTCTAGGGCACTGCTTAACTGGGTTTCCCATGCTGGTTGAACTACTTGTCGTGGTTCCTGTGGTATTTTGAAGATGGAAACTTTTACAGCTTGCAGCGCATCGTCAACAGTATCCGACCATCAGTCTTCAAATGTGAATGTTAACAAAAATCCCTCGCGCAAGACATCCCATTCGCCCGTACCATGTTGGAGTTCCGTCTCAGTATACCAATTCATGGATATGACATCCAGGGTATTGTAGAATAAGTGTACCCATTCAGGCTGAGGTTCTTCTCCATAGGCCTTGGTCCATTTTGCGAGGTGTGTGCGTGGGTCATCACATCCATTGTATTTATCTGATATCCGTAGTTGCTATTTCCCAAATCGTAGGCGCATCATCCTCCTACAGCCACACCAGTTTTCAAAATTTCCTTGATGTGTTCCCCACCAACGAGGTGTCGGGCACAGCGCCCACCTCAACGCATCGAACTACTATTGTTCTGGTACTGCGCTTTCAAACTTGCTCAAGAATTCATCCACCACTGTCAATCCATCATACGTTGGTAGATATCGGGCTTGGGTTGTTACGCAACACAATGATCTAGTCATCATGTTGCAATTCACCGTTGTCACTTCGTTCAACCGATTGTGCCAACATTCATCTTCTTCATCTGAATCCAAGGTGCAAGAACTTGTGCACTCCCATGAGATCCTTCCATCTGCAGTTGGATTCACCCAATCATGATCTTGCGCAGTTATCTTGTAGATACAATACAACTCATCGTTGCTTCCATCGTCGCACACAGGTTCGGTATAGCGCGCTCCTTCGGCTGGATCTAGCGGAACTACTATGCGTAGGGACTTTTTCTTGAATATCATCTTCTGCTTCTTCAGGTTGATGATTCCATTCATATTAGTGGCCTAGTCTATTTCTAGCAATGTGGGATAGGGATTGCTATCATCGACAATCTCTATTACTTTAAATTTCGTCTGTGTGCTTGCGACTTCGATATCAACTATCACCCCTTGCAACCTTCCCATGGGAAAAATCTTATGTTGGTTTGCCATTCATAATTCAATAGGGAACCACTGTAACGCAGGCATGCCCATGCATTCCCATGTCTGCTTAGGTAATACATTTGCTTCTGAACCCAGGTCTAGGATTAGCTGGTCCATTTCATACTCACCAATCTACGTAATCAATCTCATTTCCATCTCGGTATGCAAGGGATGCTTTCCCAATTTCCAGACTACACAGGGTTCACCTAACCCCGTGCACCAAGTGATCAGCTCTTGTAGTCCCTTCACTACCTTGTTGTCATGCAGCAGTTTAATGCATGTCTCTAGAAAGGTAGTAAGCATAGAAGGATCCATCCCTAGCTTTGGTTGATCCTTACTACCTGAAGTGGAGGCCTCTGCGAAGCTCTTCTTAGCTTCCATGAACGTCTCCTTTGCGCATTCTAAGTCAAACTTATGTTCCTTTGTAAGAGCCTTGCGAACCCATGTATCTTCCTTGGGCTGCTTCCCCTTATCCTCCCCTGTGGTTGCACCACTTCTGAGCACCATTTTCACATTTGGGTCTTTTTTGCGTGGTTCATACCTCATCATTTGGATATTCTGAGTCGAAGGAGGCTGGAGTACCCCTTTCTCACGCATATGTGCGATCAACGTAGGACAATCTACTACTTCATGATCGAATTGAGCACAGTATGAATAGGATATTCTCATTGGATTAGTACAGTCGCGGGCGTAGTGCCTTGATCCTCCACAATTGTAATAAATTAACTATCCACGGCCCTTTCCTGGCCCCATTCCTCCTCGTCCTCGACCTCGCATCTGAAATCCAGTGTGCACCATCCCCACAACTGGGTCGAGGGCTTGCATTTCTGTCTGCATCCTATATGTTGTGGTCCGATCCATCATTAACTCGTAACTGTGACAAGTGTGCTCGTCGTGGCCTACTGACCTGCAGAAATTACAAAACAGATGCTGGGGAGTCTATGTATACTTCTACAACAAATGACAATTATCCATTATGTGTTTTCCTCCTATTTGATAGATCGCACACCATAACGTGGGTGTCGCACTTGGCCTTGCCTGTGTCTCCAGTCTCAACGGCATTGGCCCCCCTCCTGCCAAGTAGTTCACGAATACTAGATAGTGGTCCTTGTCATGGCCATGGCCTTTGCATTTTATGCACCACCCTTCCTCACGTACCTCTAGCCGTGGTGCCCTATCCTGCTTCAAGCTATGCATTTCGAGGCAGATATTCTGTAGTTGCATGTGGATTTGTTGAACTCCCAACCCTGGATCCTGTATCGGTGTCTCATGCAACCTCATCGCCATTTCCAATGCTTCGGCCTAGGTAGAAAGTTTTTGTTGTGACAGCGCCGTCCTCAGGTGCGGTGTTAGAGATGCCACAAACCATGCATGATGTTGTGCATCCGTGAGTGTCATATTAGCCTCGCGGATCATACTCTTTAGCCGCTGATCCAGATCCCCCGGGGTCTTGCTTGGAAGCATTGCGATCTCTTTAAACCCGAGGATTGACTGTGTGTCTAATTTCAACTAGCTAAATTCTCTTTTCAGCGCATTCTGGATCTCTGTTATTCCTGCATTTGGGTGATCATTAGAGTACTTGATATACCATGTCAATGCGTGATCCTGCAGTGCTCTCACCAATGTAGCCTTCTTAATGTTGTCGTCCGTGACCCCTTGCGCTTCCCACACTGCTCTTACCACAAACCAAAAATGGTTCAGATCCTCATTCCCTACTCCTTTGAATATGGGTAGCTTGATCGCGCTCGCCATGCTGAACTGTGGGCTGGTGGAGGTGGAGTGGGTGGAGATGGAGGTGAGGGAGGTGAAGCTGGTGGTGGCATGGGTGGGGGTGGTAGCTGTGGAATGTGCTGCCTTATCAAACTGATTGCACTTCTAGGAGAGACCCGAGCGAGCTCTTCCTCGCTCTCTCGCAAAGGTGAAATTAAGGGATTGTTTCATAATCCATCGCTACCTTTGTAGATCTTTCCACTTCTCGTCATTCCAAACATTAATGTATTCGCATAACCCGCTTTTCACATAACAACATCTTAATCCAAGTATTCAAAGATTTAATGTACTTACCTCACGGTCCCTTGAGAAAATGTCGTTCTGCTTCGCTGTAGCTCACGGTCGTGTCTATCGCAAACTCAGTGATAAATCCCCCTATTATCTGGTCAAGCCAATGGTCCACAGCTCACGTGATCTTATCTTCTGATGCCTCTAGTCTGTGCACTAATTCTGGAGTCCACACTATCGGTTGGTCAAGCTTACACCTTCCCTGGCTGTCGGCTAACCTCGTGATCCACTCATACAGTTCATATGGAAAATATGCGAAGAAGATCTCATGGATTTCCATATACACGTAGAGATCTGGCCACCTTTTCTTAGATACCTGCGGAGTTCTATTTTCCTGGGTCACAAACTCGTGCATTTTCTTGTCCAACCACTCTTCAATTTCCTTCTTTGTTGGGTTCCAATGGCACGACATTAGATATCCCTTAGGCAGATCCCGGTCCTGGCAATGGAACCATTTGTTAGCTACGTGGGGCCTAACCCAGTTTCAACAGTGAGTTTAGCCAAGCAAATCCCAGTACTACTGGCCCTTTTGGCAATAGTCTGTGGAGTGCGGACTGAAGTCTCACCCAAAGTAGTATGGGAGGGTGCTGGAACTAGGTTTCCGCACCCCAAGGATGTCTTAATGAGGGTTTTGGGGTTCGCAATCCTAATCGGCGCGCTGCGCTGCTCCACGCAGCTTTCTATTCTTTGCAACCCGTGCACACCTTCGTATTATTCCGATCTGATCCTTACCATGCTATTATATTAGTGCTTAACTTAGTTTGTGTGGGCCTAATATTCTTATTACTTGTTCAACTTTCAGATTAGCACGTATGCTTGAAAATAATATAAATGCATAAAGAATAACCCGAACATAGGAAAACAAATATACAAGTAGATGCACAATATTCTGAATCAATATTATCTTTATTAATACTCAAGTTCAGTTACAACCTGACTCCGCCCTGTGCACTCAGCTACAGGGTTCCACGCACTCAGCTGCGGACTCTACTAGGCCTCTACGTACTCAGTTGCAGAGCCTCTACCTACCACTATGACCCAATACACTTCAGATTTTCTTCTATCTTCTAACCATGCCTTCGCTTCTATCTGTTACTGATCAAAACAAAAAGCTGACTTTACACTTAGAGCCTCGCTCTATTTATACAATCCCATGCTCCGTGGACAATGGGTAGGCCAACACACTTTACGTTAAATTACATTATCTTAGAGCGGACAACCCTAGACTCTCGCGCCCCGCGCCCACATTTCGTGGGGTCTTTACCTTATACTTGACCAAAATTCGGGCTTCAAGCTCCAAAAACATGCTATGGGGGGCTCTGCTACCTAACATCTAGGATGAGCCATACCATATTGTGGTTGAATAGGTTGTTGAAATGTATGACTTGGGTATGGTTGATTCTGGAAGGGGAGACTCTGTCCCATTTGACCTTGAACAAACCGTCCTTGAAAGGGTTGACTTTGCAAGGGTTGACCTTGGAGAAATTGAGTTTGAAAAGGTGTACTATGAACAAACTGACTCTAGGGTAAACCATGGAAAGCTAACCCTTAAAAAGGTACTTGCATATATGGGACGCTAGGCTAAACAACAAGTATTTGAGGTGCTGAAGGAATTGTAGGAATGGATTGAACCCCAGATGCCTGAGGTAAAGACTGAACAAGGGGTTGCATAGTGACTTGTGATGTAAGAGGGAAAATTATATGTGATACTCCTGGAATGGGAGTTTGAGGCGATCGTGAACCTAGGTTCTAAACAGTCGTTGGCATGACAAACTGCCCTATGGTTTGATGGGTACTTGGGGCGGACTGCTGAATCGATTGTTGGATAGGTGTTAATGGGTTAGCCTGGATAGTTGGTTGGACTTGAAAAGGTATACCTTGAAAAGGAATTTGCTGCATAGGTTGTCCAAGAGATTGGCCAGGTTGATATGAAGGCACTTGAGAAGCAACATGAATTGACTATTGAGAAGGGTTCCAGATTATATTCAATCTAGTGTAAGGAATTCCAACAGTTGGTTGAGGCATATCAGGCTGACCAAAACCAGTTTGAGGTATTTGAACATAATTAAAGTAATTTCTGGGGAGGGGTTTCCCCCCATTTGCAGGGTAAGGTCCACCAAAAGGTTGTCCTCTGGGTGGAGGATATGATGGTTGCCCCCCAGGTGGATAATAACCACCTGTTGTGTTAGCTTGTGGATTACCAACATTACCAGAAATCATATTAATGACTTGTTCAGATGCCAAAACTTCATTGGTAGGGTTAATTACACCAGTTGACATGTTTGAAGATGAGTTCGAGAAAGAAGCTTCTGAATAAGCTCCTGCGAGAGAGTGATATCCAGGTGGTAAAAAACCACCATACAATGTGGACTGCGAAGAAGTGGAAAACATAGATGTATCTGACACAAAACTTCTAGGAATTATTGTGGGCCAGTCAAAACCAGTTACAGTAGAATAAGGAGTCGTGTAATGCAGAATCCCTTTCCCTAAAAATTTCAAGGGTGTAAAATACCAAGGGTCAGGGTGAAGAGATCGAAACAAAATTTCTAGGATATTGGTAGGTTCACTAGTAGAAACTATAGGTTCTTCCTCTTCATCTGAAACAAGTTCTTCAATGGCAATGAGACCAGGAGGGAGACTATCAGTAATGATAAGTTTCACACGCGATGAAAGTAAAGGATCTGGAATATGCGTTGTACTAGATGTATGAATTTCAGGCTCATATATATCAGACTCAGGTTCATCAATATCTGATTCAAAAACAAGGTTTCTATCGGAAGACTCTCTAGTACCTGATTCAATTTGAACGAGTTCAGTAATTTGTAAATCAGTTACTGCTGAGTGTGATGTTAAATTATGAGTTTGATCAAATTCAGTTTTTGTTACTTCAAGGTCTAAAATAGTAGATGTTATAGGTTGATTAACTTCAGTTCCTCTTTCACCAAAATCTATAATAGTAGAAGTTTCAGTTTTTGCTGCAGTTCTAGTTTCAGATGATTTATAATTTTCTGCTTTAATCTTTTCTATCTGACTCAGTGTATACTCAGGGCGATCCCTGAGTATCCTACATGATTGTCTTGGTAGTTCCACCACAATGAAAATTTTTCAATTGATTAATCGCACAATATTTAAATTACACCTAAAGTCTATAAAAAGTAAAAAAAACAACAAAGAAAGTAACACACGCTAAAAAATCTAGGATTTCAAACCATACAAACTTACTCTTCACAAAGATCAATATTTACTAGTTGGTGATGAAATCCAACATCGAAGAGATCAAGGAGAAATTTTTTATAGAAAAGGAGCATTTGGAATCAGTTACCCTGACAACCTTCTTAACGAAACGATCTGGTGCAAGTAACTCTGCTATAAACCATCTCGAGCAAAGATCACCCTCTCAAGAGTCCAAGTGAGTCTAGCCAATGTCTGCTCTAGGTACAGTAAGACCTTCCCTTTGTCGTCACCTTAGGTAGAGCCCTAGGATTATAGTCACTGAGTTCACCAAATACAACAATTTTACTTGGGGGGACAGTCGTAGATTGGACGTACACGCAAGGGCAGAGTAACAAGCTAGATCCCTTTGAAGGCTCCTCCACACAATCAATTGGATGTTTACTCTCAGGTGACCCCAAGTACCTTTCAGTATCATTGTAATACATGCAAATCATTGTATCTAGACTAATGAAGTGGGTCATATCACTTCACCAGAGTCGACACGACTCTCGTGCTTAACTCATGTATAAGAAGATCTTCCCAGAGCGGAAATAATTGGATTTTATCTCTTAACTCAAGATTCTATTGTTCATTTGTAGCTTTGAAAATTTTACTTACTTCCATATTCCAAAGCCCTACAATTAAGCTACTATAGGTGAAAAGAGACCTAAAAAAATACAAAATTCTAGGTGAATTTTAATTAACGTTGTATTATTAAGTTGTTCTTTTACTCAATGGGTGATGAAGGTGAAACTTATGATGTTGTGACACAATTCGAAATATTAATGCACTCTAAAATGCAAAAGAAACTTTCAATTTCGATGAAATTATATTTAGAGAAAAGAAATAGTTTCCTTGATTTTTTTTTGAAGAAATGAAACACAAAAACTCACAAACTTTCCAATTTCCCAAAGCAACCAAATTCACTATTTTGTAATGAAAATGCAGTCAACAAACTAATTTCTAGATTTCCCTAATTATCAAAATAAACTAAAACACTCTTTTCTTCTAATCACTCAAAACTTTCAAGCATACAAAAATCAATCAAGAAGGTTGGAGAAAATACATATTCTCCTATGAATGCTTTGATTCAATGACAATAACAGTGAAATTGTGAAAATTTCCCCAAGAACGAAAGCAACAGCTCCTTTTATGAAGCAAAAATAACCACGATTCTTTCACAAAAGCACAAGGTCTTCAGAAAACCTAATTTGCAATTCAAAGTGATTTTGACTACAAATAAGCAATATTTAAGGCTTAACCAATGTATGTAACATAACAAAATAAGAATATCACTTACAAAAAGACGTTCAAACTTGTTTTGATCAATCAACAAATCAATCAGGCAAAACCCTAAGGTATTCTTTTAAGAAGACCTAATATTCAAAAAAATCATCAATAAAGAAATCAATTTAGTTCAGAAGAGACAAGACACAGTCCAAACAAATAGAATGACACTTTCAGAAAGACATATTCAGGTCTGGGTTGAAGCTAGCATGAAATTTTCAAGGTGTGCATGGGTTTCTAGTAGAAAACAGAGCACATGTGCCTAGTTGCTATGGAAAAAAGGGTGCAAAGATGCGCTCTGTGTACAAATAGAAACAACGTAGGGAGGAAAACCTAAAGAAAAAATAAAAAATTCAAGAATCAACCGATCAGATCTAAAAGGCCATTAATTTAAGAAGACTCGGGTTTGGATAAATCAAAAAAATCAGAAAGCAAGACTAAGGAAAAAGATGAGAACATATTCGTTCCCTAGTGGAATCGCTAGTTTGTTACACCAGAAAATCCCTCTTGCAAAAAAGAGCAATCTCCCTAGATCCTAAATGGAAACTAGAAACAATCATGACAAATGAACTAACTCTTTCCCTAAGTTGAACTTGTTCGAATTATAAGCAGTATAGCTAATGGATAGACGTGTTACTGGTTTCACGAAATGCCTGATGAAGGTCCTTGGTTGTGACTTGATGCAGCTCTTCAATGCTTGATAGGACCTACAAACATAAACCATAAAAGGATCAAAATCACATGTGATATAATAATCCAAACAACGTAGCCTAATGATCAAGGAAATCAGGGATTGGATTACTCTTAATAAACATAATAAACAATTGCAAACCATTCATCATTCACAAAAGAAAAAATCAATGGGAGAAAGTGCTCATTTTTATTAATCAGATGATAAGAGGAGCCTTACAACCTTCACTTTGATGCTGTGAGGCCCCTCCCAAATGCCTTCAATTTGCTCCTCAGATGAAAAGCTCTCCAATCTCAAACTAACAACATAAGTTTGTATTCTCTGAATTCTGACCCCCTTCATTCCTCAACCCTCTAGTCCTTCTATAGATTAAAGAGGAGGAAGTTTCAAATTCCTAAGAAGAGGATGAACATCCTTTAATGAGGGATTAGGTTACCATGAGAAAATGGATGGAGATGCATCTTATGAGGGTTATAGTTCGAGTAGTCATAACTTGGAAGATTTTAGTTGGGAAATATTCAACGAACTATGTTTCTAGAATGTACTTTTTATTTTTATTTTCTAGAATTCACATGCACAGGTTTATAGTTACAGACAGAGCACAACTCTACACTGTTCTCAGAGTCAATTTCAACGCATGCGCGGGAAACTCTAGAGAAATTGGTGCAGGTGGAACGTAACAAGGTGTGAGATCTATTTGACCCAAATTTCTCATGTACTTCAACATATATTGAGTTGTTTGACTTCTAAGGTAGCTGGTTTCAACATGTTCACGGATGGTAAAAATATCCATAAATTGATCAAGTGCCATGGCGACAAATTGATGTGTAACTGAGAGTCATCTTTCATCGCCATGAGAACAAACATCACTTGTTTAAAAATGGAGTTGAGTACATTGTTAGAGCACACAATAAGAAGTTGAATTTGTCGCTTTTGAATGTTGGACAAATGAAGAGGTTAGTCAATGCTAGTAAGAATTGTGTACTCTTGATGATCAAACCCAAAGAGAATGTTGAAAATTAAGCTTTCCAATGATGCGATTCAAGGTTAAAATATAATTTGTATGAAGTTGTTAACACCTATGATGAGATGTTTCAGGAACCTAAAGGATTGCCTCCTAAAAGAGGAATCCAACATGATATCCAATTGCAGCAAGATTGTCCTCTTCCAAACATTGGCATGTACAAGATGTCAATCATGGAGAATGTAGAAATCAAAAGACAAATCCAAGAGATTCTTGACAAAGGGGTCATCAGACCAGGCACATCGCCATGTGGGTCACCAATTGTTTTAGTACCAAAGAAAGATGGCACATGCCACGTGCATGTAGATTTCAGAGACTTGAACAAGATTATTGTAAAGAATCCTTACCCTCTTCCTCAAATTGATGATTTGCTTGATCAGTTGAAAGACGTTGTGTATTTCACTAAGTTGGAATTGAGAAGTGGCTATCATCAGATGAGGATTGTTGAAGAAGACATATGGAAGACAACCTTAAAAGAAAGAAGAGTTTTTTGAATTGTTAGTTATGCCTTTTGGGCTTTTTAATGCTCTTGCAACATTCATGAGAGTTATGAATGATGTATTAAGGCCTTTTCTTGATGATTTTGTAATTTTCTAATTAGATGACTTATTGATCTTCATTAAAACTTGTGAAGAACATGTTAGGCATGTTAGGCAAGTCTTATATGTCTTGAAGAAAGAAAAATTGTTTTTAAAGATGTCTAAATGTGAGTTTGGAAAGACCTCATTAGTGTCTTTGGGACATTTTGTTCCAGGGGGTGAATTGAAGATAGATCCCTCAAAGGTCAAAGTCATTGTAGATTGGCCCAAGCCCAATAATCCAACTAAGGTTAAAAGCTTTTTGGGAGTAGCCCAATATTGGAAAAAGTTCATTTCTTCAATTGCAACTCCATTACATGCCTTGACAAGCATAAAGAACATTTTTCAATGGGGAGGAAAGCAACAAAAATACTTCGATGCAGTGAAGGAGAGAATTAGTACAACACTAATTCTTGCACTTCCTGATTTAAGACAACCATTTGAGATGTAAACAGATGCAAGCGACTATGCCATGGGAGCGGTCTTGATGCAACATGGTAATCCCATATGTTACCATTCTGAAACTTTTATTGGTGCAATAGTTAACTATCCTACATAAGAGGAGAACGCTTCACTTTGATAATTTCATCTAAAGTTTCTTATCCTTTAGCAAACCTAAGATTGAGAGCTTTTGTTTTCTCAATTTCTTTTCTTAGACCCACAATTTCACATTCTAACTTTTCATTGTGTTTTTCCCTTTCAGCAAGTTGGAATGTCAAAGTATCTATAATCATACTCTTTTCTTCTAAACAAATTTTAAGTTTAGAAATTTCTTCATAGAGACCATCTTCATCTAAATCATCCAAGAAATCATCATCTTCAAAAGCCATTAGAAGTCTATAATCATTACTATTTTCATCTTCATCACTATTTGATAAACCATAACTATGTTCATGTGTATAGTGTCTCTTGTTATTTACACTTTGTTTTCTATTCCATTTTGTTGATTCCTTACCTTTATTAAGCTTATCTTTGTGAGGACAATTGGCAGCATAATGACCTACTCTTCCAGAAGCAAAACATTTGAAAGGTAGTTTACCTCTGAATCTTCCAAAACCTCGTTGAAGGTTCTTGACAAAGTTTGATTCTTCCTCTCCTTCTAACGTATGTCCTGACTCATTGAGTTCTCCTCTTCCTGAAGCTTTGAATGTGGCTTCTCTCATATCTGATGGACCTCCTTTTCTCATTTCATAAGTAGTGAGGATTCTGTGCAGCTGTGACATAGTGATACTTTGAAGATCCTGCTTTTCTTCTATGGCTGAAACTTTTGATTCAAACTTAGAAGACAAGGATCTTAGAACCTTTTCAACTAAAGTAACTTCTTTTATCTCTTCACCTAAGTTTTTCATGCGATTAAAAATCTCATCTATACATAAGAAATAATTAGCTATACTTTCATCATTGTGCATTCTGAGAGTTTCATATTGAATTCTGAGAGATTGTAGTTTTGCACATTTTACCTGATCGTCTCCTTCATAGCTTAGAATGATCTTGTCCCATATTTCTTTGGCGGTTTTGAGCTGCTTAACCTTGACAAATTCTGATTGTGACAGACTCCCCAATAGAGTATTGACAGCCTTGGCATTTGTTTCATACTGCTTTTTACCTGTCGTATCTGTAGGAATTGCTGATGGAAATGTGTATCCTCCTTCCACGATTTCCCAAACATCTGTTCCAAGATATTGAAGATAGGTTGTGGTTCTTACCTTCCAATAGACGAAGTTTCTCCCATCAAAGATTGGTGTTCTAATGGATGCCTCTCTTTCATAGTTACTCATGATGATAGATCTTCCTTCAAGCGATCAAGCTTCTTCTGAAGGACCTACTCTAATACCAATTGTTGGAAATAATACTGAGAG
>APFE030472385.1:365987-377557 GCA_000404065.3 Pinus taeda | reverse complement strand
TTTTCATAAACAGATTTATATACGCTACTTCTGTTAATGCAACTTGTGTATATACGCAACTGTGTTTAGAGCAACTAGCGTATACCTTGTAAACTTATAATTTAGTCAGTTGATCTTTAATCAGTGTATCATAACCATATAAGCAGTAACAGGTACAGTAAAAATAGAGCAGAAAATCACACACAAGAACACAAGATATAAGGTGGAAACCCAATGTGGGTGAAAACCACCTGCTGCAATTCATCTCTATCTTCTTTTAATAAGAAACTTCTTTTTACAATAATTTTGTATTGGTGCAGTCTTATACCAGTACACAGGCTTCTACCTGCAGAAGGCTACAACCTTCTCTCGTATTCTCCAGCTTCTCCTAGAAAGGAGCTACAACCCCCTTAGCTCTTGTACTAGCTGATATAGGTGCTGACCTACAGAAGGCTACAACCTTCTCTTTTCTTCTAGGGACCATGTTTCATGAATTTTCAGACTGGATCCATCAATAGCATCAATCAACCATCAAAATATATCTGCATCAATCAATCTCCCTTGCACTAACCAAAACTGAATCAAACAATCACTTCTTTGAATGTTGTAACCAAAATACAGTAACAGTACCAGAACCCAAACTAGAACCCAGAACACTGCAACAGTAAACAGAAGTAGCTAAAACATTTTTTATGAGATGTACACTACTTCAATGTGTTGAACCTGTGTGCATACACACTTTTCTCAAGACAAACCCGCGTATATGCTGTTTTGAAATGCCGAACTGATGTGTATACGTGCCTTTCATATACTTAACCTGCGTACATATCTGTAAAAGATGATTTAACCTTTACAATTATTCAGACATCAATTATACCTAGATCATCAAATTTATAGATTACAACATGCGCCAACTATTCAGATAAAAGATCAAAACGACATAAAGATACTTCTCTTCAAGACTTAAGATCTTGACCCATCAATAGAACTTATCCTTCTTCAAGTGCTGACGTTCTTCCTTGATTCAAATCTGGCTATGCACCATAACCCAATGACCAGTATTCTAGATCTTGCTCTTCATTAGATATTCAATTTTTGAGTGCCTTTGCCTAATGATCTCCTCCTCCTTTTATAGTCTTAGGCCTTACTCAATACCATTGTCCAAAACCACTTAGATTCAAAACCTTGGACCAAATACTTGGGGTCAACACTTCGGACAAGATACCTTGGACCAATACCATGGGTCAAAATACCATGGTCCAAATACCATGGACCAAAACCCAATTCTCCAACATGTACGCGCCTTTCCTTGCGTGAAAGTGCGTATATATGCACACGTGCCTTTTGGTCATCTAACCCGTGTGTATACGCAGCTTGGTTAAGGGGAACCCGCGTATATCTCTTTTTCCTTCATTCTGAGAGCCTGAACTTTGATCTATCATTTGAGTGAGTTTCCATCAAGGACAACATCTATGTCATAGCGCCAAACTTGTGTCATTATGCCAACAATCCCATCCTTAGCACTAGATTTTCTAGGGACTGAATCTTGGTATCCTTTGCTAAAAAGGAGCCCTATTGTGACTGAATGTTGGCCAATGTAACCTGCAATTTTGATAAACACATAGCTGTGTTTGTCAAGGTTGAAGCAATCATCTATCCAATTTGTTTGTGCATCTTAATTTGATCAATTGGATGCACATCTTGGACTTTGAACTCAAAAGAAGTGTGTTTATGATATTTTGCTGCAGTCCTGGGCTAAGGAACTTAGGCCTGCAAGAAAGCCATTTGCATCTTCCCCTTCTCAGAGTCAAAGACTGAAAGAAGCCTTACTTGAGAGCTGGCAGAATGCTTCCAGAACTGGGTGTAAGTATTCAACTTCAATTCCTCATTATTTCTTTTGATTTCACTAAAGACATGGAAGTTGTATTCCTCTTTATTCTTTGGAATGCCTCCAACATGTTGGACTATCTGTTGTTCATGAGAAGTGGCAGACTGATTTGGAGATTGTATAGATTGTCCACTAGACTGTGAATCAATATCCATGGAGACCCTTTGTTTATTTTTCCTGTGAAATACCTTGAAGCCTTGGCTTGTTGCCTCTGTTGCAGGTGAAGATTGTTCTTCCCTCCCTCTCTTGGCTACCTTTTCCTGTGCAATTGGAGTTTGCATATTTGATGTAGAGACTGCCTACTCCTCAGCCTCCTAGAGGGTATTCTTTGTCCATTCCAACTGATTCTTCAACTGTTCTATCTTAGGCCTAGCTATATAATGATATGGTGTGAATTTATTCTCCACTTTGAGTTTGGAGATGACTCTCAATGGGTCATATGACCAAGAAAAACTCAGAGCAAATTTCATTTCTTTTAGCAGCTTATCAGCTTTCTCCCTTGCTACCCTAGTATTACAAATGAAGGGACCAACTTGAGCTTTGAGCTTAAATTGCGATTTATTTTTGGAAGCTACAAAATGCACTTTATATGAATTCAATATTTGCCTCAAGTACTCCAGTGCAAAGATTCTAACAAGAAGGTACTTTGGCAGTTTGTATGGTGGAAGCTCATAGCCAAAAGCCCTGAGTTATGTGTAATTTTGGTAGCAATACCAATCTCCTATTGCAGCTTGATCTATGAACTGAAGTTCTTTGATAGTCTCCTCATTGATCCTTGGTAATGGGGTGTTGCTCATAAGGCTGAGGGCTAGATGAATGAATAGTTCTATGAACTGCTTGTATGTGAATTCTTCTTTCTCCTTCATCCCCATTGAAGTCCAGAAAATCACTGACTATTGTTGTCCTTCTTCATCAAGTTTCCGCAAAGGGAATTGGAATTTGTCTCCCTGAAAATATATAAATAGATACACAAGGACTAAAGCATACTTGAATACTTCTTCAGTGTTAAATTTGACAAACTGCTCATGTATGGTTTCAACTATGAAATGACCAAAATCATAAATAATAGTAGGCTTAGAATTAGAAGAAAACATGGATAAGAAACTAAGGATGGCTTCATTGAAAGACTGATTAGATTGATAACCAAGAAAATAGGACAGGATAGTAGTGATATGCCTGGATCTATCAGGAAACATAGATGAATCATAAGGGGTTTCTCTTTGGTAGAGGACTACCAATTGCTAAAAATATTTCCAGGGTCTCGGATCTCTTGGTAGAGTCCAGTTTGTTATAAGTTTCTATCAGGTTTTCATGAGAAAAAGGATGAGTTGGTGTAGTGGTAGGGGCCTACAACATTTTCTCAATTGAATCAGCATTAATAGGACAGAAGATTTCTCCAGTAGGTGAGATAATGGCTCTCTAGCTAGGATCATAGGATTCATGGCATTTTCTCACAAACTCTGGAGCTCTGTGTATCTATGGAAAAATATAGTTGGGTAATTGGGATTCCTAGAGCCCAATTTCATCACTCTAGTCAATTAGTTGCTCTTCCCACCAACAATAAATTTCAAATAAATCAAATTCAGAAGAAGTCTCAATGATTTTGCAATCCTTGTCAACTAATGGAGTATGGTGGAAATCAATCTGTGGTTGAATTAGAGGATTTGACACTTCTACAATTGCTTTTCCCTTGGGAGGAATTTTGGCAAATGAAACTACGGACTGTAAATGATAGAATGATAAAAAAGGAGTTACCAGAATGGAGACAGGTAACTGACAAGTGGACCTAGAAGGTGTGCTTGCAAATAGGAAAAGTGGCTGCTAGAATGTCGGACAGTGGCTAAGTTGTTGAGCTTGAAGAATACTCTCGGTTGCAGAAGTTAACTATGTAACCTTTGAAATGTATGGCAGAGTGCTTATAAGAGAAAAATGGAGTGAAAGGGTGGCACCAAGCGTTTGAAAGTTCATTAATTATCCAATGGGTTAATTAACGAACATTTGGTTATTAATGCATGAGAGTGGAAATGAATGGGAAATGGATAGGTGGCCGATTATTGGATGGGAGATATGAAGTGGAGCGTGATGTGGAGGTGACATGGAGTGGCGGTAACGTCTATGAAGGATACTGCATTCAGGGGTAAGACGGAGCAGTTTGTGGTTTTGGGATTTTTAGTCTCAAAAGACTAAAAAGGTACTTTTGTGGTTTATATGGGCAGTACTAAAAATTGCCCATTTCGCCACCCCCGCTGATAAACTTCGGACGGTGAATGAGGGCCGAAAGGGAGTGTGGGACGTATGATTGCGAAGGAGTGTGCGGGATGAGAGGTGAGGTGGAGGGAGTTTATCGTATAAGTAGGGAATGAATGGTGGGGTCGTGATATGATAGGAAGATACGACAACTATGGGTCTAGGTGATTTAATGAACGAAGTGATAGAATATCGCAAATCGCACTTTCTTCCACCCAAGGGTTCATTCCATTATGAATTATGCGATGTGATATGATCCTATAGTCAGCAATCAACATTCATCTAACGTTTGACAGCGGTATCACACATCGCACTTTCTTCTACCCAAGGGTTCATTCCATTATTAATGAATCGATGCGATATGATACTTAGGAAATAATCATTTCAGCATCTCAAACTTTCACATTTCTACCTACCCTTCTATTCCTAACATTTTTACTTATCCTTCGAGAGTGCATTTGAACTAGCAACCCAATATTTTATTTTTATGAACAATCTATCTCTAGACCTTATTTCTCCCATTGGCTCAGATTAAACTATTGAGCAATTTTATTTTCTACCTATGAGAACTAATTTAAAACAAATCCAATTATGATGCAACTGTGTAATTAGAAAAAATAACCTAGTGTGGCATCTAAACAAACTGCACAAAAATATTATTTTTCAAACTGAATTTAGAACAAAGTAGTGGCATTTACATTTGCAACACTTTCAGAGTTTTTTTTTTTTTTTTTTTACGTCAAACCTAACATTTTCTTTTTCCTTCATTTTTTAGGGCATCTACCCTAACATTTTCTTTGATATGGACATATTTATAAGAATATTTTCCCAACATTTTTTATTCAATATTCTTTTTGTCCACATCCTATCTTAACATTTTGTAAATACATTTTCATTTTTTGTCTAATTTATTCTAACTTATCAAAACCAAAAAACTGTTACAACATGAAGATCCTGACATCACCGTGCTGGTAAAAATGAAGCAAGTAAACATTGGGATGGAGGTCGAACCGAAGTATGCAACACTCGGTGACTACTGGGATGATTCCACGATGGATAAGGTCGCTGAGTTACTCTGCGAGTACCAAGACTTATTCCCAACCAAGATTACGGACTTAAAGGGGATCATTGGCAATTTAGGAATGATGAAGATAACCCTAAAACCCGATGCGAATCTAGTTAATTAGAGGCCTTACCGATTGAATCCAAAGTACAAGGAAAAGTTCTGTGTATAACTAGACAAAATGCTTGCAGCTGGAATTATTGAGCCGATGGAAGAATCCGACTGGGTAAGCCCTATGGTAGTGCAGGAGAAAAAGAAGAAGGGTGAGATAAGTGCATGGACCTTAGGAAGTTGAATGATGTCTGTTTACATGACCCATTCCCGACCCCATTCACAGATGAAGTATTAGAAAATGTCGGTGGGCAAGGAGCATATTCTTTCACCAATGGGTGGGTTCTCAGGGTACCACTAGATCAAAATCGCGCTGGAAGATAGGAGCAAGACCACCTTTGCCACTGAATGGGGCTACTTTGAATACACTGTCATGCCTTTTGGGTTAAAAAACACGCCAGCCATCTTTTTGCGCATAGTTGTTGCCGCCTTTAAAGAATATATCCACAAATTACTTGAGGTCTATCTAGATGATTGGACTGTATTTGGATTGGTTAAGCACCACGTAGCAAGCTTATGCTTGATGTTGGATACTTGCCGATGACACCAGATTGCTCTGAACCTTAAAAAGTGTACGTTCCTCATTCCCTTTGGGAACCTACTAGGACATGTGGTCTGCAAGCATGGACTAATGGTGGACCCTGCGAAGATTGTAGTAATTCTGAATTTGGAAGCACCACGAAGTGTTAAACAGTTGCGCCCTGCCTTGGGACATAGAGGGTACTATAGGAAATTCATCAAAAACTATGCCCAAATCACCATGCCGATGGAGAAACTATTGAAAAAGGATGTCACATTCTGCTGGAATGATGATTGCATGAAGAGCCTGGATGCCCTAAAGGAGAAATTGGCGTCTGCTCCAATCCTGGTCTTCCCAAAATGGGATGTGGAGTTTCATGTCCATGTTGACACATCATGTATAGTGCTAGGAGCGGTGCTCACATAAGAAGGAAGAGAGGGCTTGGATCACCCTATCAAGTTTGCAAGTCATAGATTGTCCAAAGCCAAAAAAAACTATTCCACAACTGAGTGCGATCGATTGGCTATGGTGTAGTGCTCCAAAAATATCGGCACTATTTTCTAGGAGGACATTTCAAGATGTATACAGACCATTCCGTGCTAAATTACTTGGTCAATAAGCCTGTGTTTGGGGGAAACATATGTAGGTGGCTTTTATTTTTCCAAGGATATGACTTTTAGGTCATGGTAAAACTTGGACGCCTGAACGTAGGACCAGATCACTTGTCGCGTATTGAGATAGGCGAAGAGCCTACTAGTTTGGAGGAAGGATTACCTGATGCACAACTCTTTGCTGTGCACATCGTGGATGGACACTTTGAAGATATAATCCACTTTCCGACAACAGGAACTGCATCAAAGGAATACTCTATCCAATAGGAGAAGGAATTGGTGGTGCGCGCGGCGGATGTTTCTATCATCGCGGGGCACCTATACAAAATGGGAAATGATGAGATATTGTGAAGGTACGTACCTGAATTTGAATGAAGTAAGATCCTCGTGGAAGCACATGGGGGCATTGCAGGAGGAAACTATGCAGGATATGCAACTGCACAAAATATTCTCCGCGCAGGGTTGTTGTGGCCAACCCTTCATCAGGATTCAAAAGCACACTGTAAGGCTTGTGATATATGCCAAAGGACTGATAAACCATTGCGTAAGGATGAGATGCCTTTGAATCCACAAATGATGCTACAGCCATTCAAAAAATGGGCAATCGACTTTGTGGGACCTATCAAACCCCAGGGAAAAAATGCATGTGATACATCATCACCACGATAGAGTACCTAACACGCTGGGTGGAAGCGCAACCGGTCAAAGACTGCATGACCGCTACGACTGTAAAGTTTTTGTTTGAACACATGTTGACCCGATTTGGCTATCCGAAAATCTTAATGAGTGATCATGGTACACATTTCCGGAACGAAACCATCAGCGCGCTCACAGAAGAGTTCCAGGTGTATCACCATAAAAGCACACCGTATCACCCATAGGCCAATGGGACAGTAGAAGCATTCAACAAAACACTGGAGACTGCACTAACCAAAGTATGCAATGCACAGTGCAGTGATTGGGACCTATGCGTACCTGCAATACTATGGGCTTATAGGATGACGTGCAAGAAACTAATGGTACAAACACCTTTCCAGTTAGTTTATGGCATGGAAGCTTGTCATGCCAATGGAGTATATTGTACCTAGTCTGTGCATAGCAGTGCTCACAAGTATGATGGATCGTGAAGCCCTGGAAGAAAGGCTCACGCAGTTGGACGAAATTGAGGAGCAACAGTTCCTAACTGGCTTTCATCAATAGGTACAAAAGCAGCGTGAGAAGACCTAGCACAATCGCCATATTAAGTTGCGCACATTCAAGATAAATGATTTAGTGTTGTTGTACGACAGTACAACTGATAAGTTCCCTTGAAAGTTCAGAATGCATTGGATGGGACCATACGTTGTTAAGGAGGTCAAAGAGGGAGGCACAGTCCAGCGAGTCAAACTAAATGGAAAACCTTTCCTAGGCAAAGTGAATGGCAGCCGCTTGAAGCCCTACACGGGTGGGCCGACTATCTGACTAGTTGATAGAAGCACAGTGTTCACACTCCATGGATCTGGACAAAAGCGCGGGACTATAAACATATGCAGCAGATACCGGTACAGATGTAGAGAATCACTCCTGACACAGATGTCTCGGAACAGCGTATGTAGATCCAACAAGCAGTAGCTCAGTGCAATACTGACCTTTGCGCAGTTCGAGAACAGTTGGCAGGACTCCATGCAAAGATCGTCGCGCCGAAAAAGTGACTTGAGGGTGAGTCACAATGTTTGTGTTGGGGGCCTGTTGGGCATGAAATCCCCCCAAGGCATGTTTTGGGGCTCAAAACCCAAGTTTTGACTGAATCTTGTTGTAAAGCTCTATGAATTGTGGGCGCGTGGCACGAAATGATGATAGAGTCATAGGGTTGTTCACCCTAGTTTTGTAATGTAATGTCGGTTGGATAGACCTACCCATGGTCCGCGGACCATGGGATTGTATAGATAGAGCGAGGCTCTAAGTAGAGAGAGAAGAAAAGAAAGAAGAGTCTAAGTAATTAAGTCACAAGTTGAAGTGTGTCGTTGGGTCGTAGAGTGGGAGAAGGCTCTGCAGCTGAGTGCGCAGAGGCCTAGTAGTCCGCAACTAAGTGTGCAGACCCCCATAGCTGAGTGCGCAGGGAGGAGTCGAGTCTGTAACCAAGGACGGAAGTAATAAAGAGAAGTTTTGTTATAATTCTATGTATCTACTCTTGGGTTACTGAATGATTGATATAATTTTCAATATACTGTTTATTGACTACGCGCACCTCTATGAATGGTTTATGTTGTTAAGTATAACTTAAAGCACGCAAGTAGGCTAAAATAAGCAATATCATTTGAAACTTTGACTGTGGTTGCCTTGTAACTACTCCTCTGTGATATGCTTTATTCATACATATGATGGTACACCATTCAAAGGTCAGGGCCTTCTCTTTGGGCTTCAACCTCAAAATATTATCATCCAATCCAATCTAAACTTTGCAATGTTATGTACAATGAGTAGAGTAAATAAATGAACTAATTTTACTCTAGGGAAAAGTAATGCTTCAATATTTTACCATTTACTGGTCCACCTAGTAGATATATTCCATCTTACTGTCTCAAGAAAAATGCATTGTTACCCCTGTAACCATAAATTATATAAGGGCCTTGCCATAGGAAATCAAATTTACCATGTTTACCCTTTTCTTCTCTTCTAGAATCCCATTTGAGTACTTTATCACCTATGTACAAGTCATCAGCTTTGGTTTTCTTGTCAAAAATATTTTTGATTTTATCCTGGATCACTTGTGATTTGACATAGACTTCTTCTCTGGTTTGCTGCAAATGTATTGTCCGATTTATCCTCCTTTGGATATCATTGGACTCTACCTATAGTTCTTGAATCATTTTCATCACTGGTACTCCTAAAAAAGATGGGAAAACAACATCCATTCCATATACTAGCTGATAAGGATATGCACCAATGGATTTTTTGGTAGTTAGTCTGTCTGCCCATAAGGCATTAACCAACTTTTTGTTCCAGGTCCTCTTATTGTCTTCTAATAGTTTCTTGATGATATTAACAAGACTTTTGTTTGAGGATTCTACAAGTCCATCACCTTGAGCATAATAGGTAGTGGAATGTTCAACGGTAATGTGATATCTGCTACAAAAGTCTACCATTTTCTTGGATTTCAAAGCAGTCTCATTATCAGTAATGATATTTTGTGGGCATCCAAACCTAGAAAGGATGTTGTTCTCAAGGAATGAAATGATGGCAGAGTTGTTGGGTGTGGAGCCTGATTATTTTCTGTATTCAAAGGTTTCAACCAAATGTATACCCCAAGAAGACTGTACACCCCTCCACGCGGGGGGGACTTGTCCCCCCCACAGGGGTCCGAGGGTCAGCGGTCCCCCGGTGGGGGTTTGGGGACAGTGCACCCGAAGCTAAAAATAGATGTAAAATTGCCTTGTAAAAGTCTAGTAATTTCTAGTCAATCTGGGTCGTTCATTAGGCGGATGATCTGACGGTAGAAGTTATGTTTAATTTAGGGTTTTTCGCCCTAGAAGGCAACCCCTCACTATATATGAGGGAATTGTATTGCATCTCTGTACATCTATATTCTGAGTGAGGAAGAGAAAGGAGATTGAGAGAAAAGAGGGTGCTACAGTGGATCTGCTGTAGGTTGTATCTCTTCAGTTTGTTGGATAATATAAAAGGAAGGACTGCTTGTTTCTCCGTGGACGTAGCCCAAACTGGGTGAACCACGTATATCTGTGTCTCTCTTGTTTTATGTATTTTCTGTGTTTATATTTCTGCAATATTTTATGTGTTCCATTGCTCCGTAATATATAATTTTCTAGCAACTGGTATCATAGCCGAAGGTCTATTTGGCTGATAAACTCACAGGAGAGAAGGGTTCCTAGTTCGAGTGGGAGCAACGATGGAAGATGGTAGGTTCAGGGTTGAAAAATTCAACGGCCAAAACCACCAGCTGTGGAAGATGCAAATGGAAGATTATTTGTATCAGAGAGATCTGTACCTACCATTGACCAGAAAGACAAAGAAGCCGACAAGTATGACAGACACAGAATGGGATATTCTAGACAGAAAGGCACTTGGAACAATACGGCTGTGCCTAATGATGCCGGTAGCATTTAATATTTCAAAGGAAACAACAACACATGGTTTAATGTCAGCATTGGCCAAACTATATGAAAAACCCTCAGCCTCAAATAAGGTATTTCTTATGAAGCGTTTATTCAATATGAGGATGTCAGAAGGTGGATCTGTTGTAGATCATTTAAATGATTTTAATAAAGTTACAAGTCAGTTAAGTTCTGTAGGGGTAAATTTTGATGATGAAGTTAGGGCTCTGTTATTTCTGTGCTCATTGCCAGAAAGTTGGAATGGTTTAGTTATGGCCGTTAGTAACTCTGTCTCTGGATCTAGTACTTTAAAGTCTGATGATGTTGTCGGTGCAATCCTTAGCGAGGAAATGTGATGGAAAAGCTCCGGTGAGACATCAGGTAATGCTTTAACTGCAGAGACTAGGGGAAGAAAAATGGAAAGAGGAAAGAGCCCAGGATATCGCAGTAAGTCAAGAAAAGGAAAATCCAAGTCCAGATCGGGGATAGTGTGCTGGAAATGTGGGAAGAAAGGACACCTAAAGAAAAACTGCAAGTCTCGGAAGGGAAAAGAAGGAGATGCGCAACAAGAAGCTAATCATGAAGCGAATGTAATAAGTGATGTGTTGCAAGATGCTTTGATTCTTTCATTAGAAAATATTATTGATGCCTGGGTGGTAGATTCAGGGGCCTCATTCCATGCCACACCTGATAAGAAACATTTTCACTATTATGTTCAAGGAGATTTTGGACAAGTTCGATTGGGTGATGATAAACCCTGTAAAATTGTTGGAATGCGTAAGGTTCTTGTAAAATAGCAGAATGGAAACCAATGGCTACTAAAGGAGGTAAGGCATGTTCCATATCTGAAGAAAAATTTGATTTCAACAGGGCAGTTGGGAGGTGAAGGTTGCGTAACTACTTTCACAGATAAAACTTGGAAGGTCACTAAAGGATTCCTGGTAATAGCGAAAGGAGAAAAGGTTGGTACATTGTATTTATGCAATGGTATTTCTAATTCTGTTAATGCTTTAACCTCTACAGGAGAAGATATGGCATTGTGGCATCATAGGCTCAGGCA
>APFE030472385.1:342476-362307 GCA_000404065.3 Pinus taeda | reverse complement strand
TATTGGATAATATAAAAGGAAGGACTGGTTGTTTCTCCGTGGATGTAGCCCAAACTGGGTGAACCATGTATATCTGTGTCTCTCTTGTTTTATGCATTTTCTGTGTTTATATTTATGTAATTTTATGTGTTCCATTACTCCGTAATATATAATTTTCTAACAAGAGTCTGTGGCTTGTCTAGAAGGGATGGCTTCTATCCATTTAGTAAAGTAGTCAGTGGCTGTCAAAATCCATTTATGCTGGGCTAAGGAGGATGGGTGAATTTCCCCAATGAATTCCAAACCCCATTGTTGAAAAGGCATTTCTGTGGATGGGTTTGAGAGGTAATGGTAAGAGTTTCTTTTTTCCTTCAAATATTTGGCACTTGTGACAAGAGGTCACATATTTCTTGACATCTGTAAAAAGGGTGGGCCAATAAAAAATCTGCCCTTAAAATCTTATCAGCAGTGGTTTTCCAGTATAGGTGTCCTCCACAATCTCCTGCATAAAATTCTTGGATAACTTTGTCAGCTTCATCCTTTAATAAACAATTCAATAAAATGCCACCATTATCTTTCCAAAATAAGGCATTGTCTATGATACAATATTTCATTGATTTTGTTATCACTCAGATTTTCCTTGAAGTTGTTGGGAAGAGGAAAGCGGTTCGAGGTAACCACAAACCAACCTTATGGCATATAATCTAGCTAATCTATACCCAGAGAGGGCTCTCTCTTTAAGTTTTAGCTTTGTTTTGAAAGATATTAGGCTAGCCATGAAAGTTTAGGTGTTTTGATTGTGTTTGGTGGTGAAATTCAATGACTGAGTAGTTTAGGACAGTGGGCTAATGGAGTCAAAGAAGATGGCTTAACTGGATTTGGTCTCTAAACAAGGGATGGTTTCATAGGGCAAGGTAATCAAACAGGGAACAAATAAAGACTTAAAATAGATGGAATGGACTCAAATGGGTGAAGGGCAGTTAAGAATTCTTCACCATATTCGAAAGAGGGAACTTGAATGATTACTAATAAAGATAAGTTAAGAATTCTTTACTAAATAATCAAAGTGAATAAACTAGGAATCAGGAGCAATTAAGATTTCACTATTTATGCTAGTTCAAAGGAAAACATTGAGAATAATAACGATTGAAAAAAGATTGCAATTAAGCACTTTCCGAATTACTCTTTTTCATTTATCATTCAAATATGAAACACAGATGATATAATAAACAAAGAAAACTTTAAAACATAAGGTATAGAGGACTTATTGATTCGTTGTCTGACTCAAGAATTCTGTGAAAATTCCTTTGCATCAATTCTTTATCCAGCAAGCCATACAAAAAATTTTCCAACAACACATTATTCCAAAATAATTAGTATTACAGCAATGTCTAAGAATCCACCCTCAATACTCCAATTAAGGGAGTATTTATACAAAAATTTAACAAAAAATATCTCATAACAGAGTGAGATATATTCTAGGATGACTATGAATAAGTTACAAGAAAATAGAGACAAATGGTCTCGAAGATAGGAGAAAAGGTAAACTGATGTTGTGTTGTTCCTATTCTTGTGAGTGTGCTGAACGCAGGCCCTATGATTTGGCTTGCTGCTGTCTCCTTTGGTAACTCTGTTCTGGCTGCCCTGTTTTCACTGATACTCTTTACCTGTTCTGATACACATCGACCTGTTTGATCTCTATTTATCCTCCTTACCATTACTTACTGTAGTAAATAACCAAAATTTACCCAAGGATAATTTTACAAAATTTCTAATATGTTTTCCCACCATTGTGTTTCTGGCATTCTGGTTTTCTGAATTTTTCTCAAGTTCTCATCAGTTTCTGTGTACCTGAAAAAGGTAGGCTGAATTGAAAACAAGTGCTTTATTTCATGCTCGACATAGAACAAGTTCTCTAGACTGTCATAGAGAACTTTGCCTGTAGGCAATGCTTTTGTTGTTGACGCACTTATTGATGGACCTGCTTGGTTGCTTGCATACTTATTCAATTTCTCCACATAGTCTTTATGACTCATTAGTTTATCATGAATAACTAAAGGACTTGGCAACCCTTTACTCTGTAAAATATCAAATCTTTTCATGAAAGCATTAATTTCTTCCTGCATGTCATGGCACCTTATTTCTAAGTTTTGCATCAGAGTTCTTTTAGTAAAAACCCTTTTGATTTCCAAAATTGTCTGTGTTCTATCTTAAATGCCCAACTCTTCAAGCTAGTACTTATTCCTGGTATTCAAAAACTGTATGAGCCTGCTGGCTTCCTCAGGCATATTTCCTAACTCTGCCCTTGTCTTTTGAACTTCTTCTTGAGCTAGTTTCACTAAATCAATTTTCTCAAAAATTATTTGAATTGATGGCCAAACATCATTTATTGATTGAGTGATGCTGGCCCAAAGAATTTTCTTGATTTCTGTTAGAGGCTTGTCAAAAGTAAGATCCTTTTCTAATAATTTCACTTTGTTTTCCAATCCTTTAATCTATCTTGTATTTTCTACAACATTTATTTTTGAAAGATCATACCATTTCTCTAAGTTGGCATACTATTCTTTTACCTTATTTAGCTCTGAAACTTGTAGTTTCATATCCTCCATTGATTTTATTAGCTCCTATGTGCTCAAATTAGCAATGCTGCCCTGCGCTATTCCTTTTGCTCTTGTTGTTCCTGTTGTTGTTGTACCTGTGATCATCTCTGCTGTGGCTACTGGAATATTAGGTGATAGTGTTGCTCCAAGAGTTGAAGGGACTGTTGTTGAGAATACTGGTATCACGTTGGGAGGCTGAGAGGTCGACTCTCCCTGCTTGTACTTCAATGCTTTTTCAAGTTCCTGCTCAGTCTCATTCAGTTGTTCATTAAGTTTTAAGAGCAAATCTATCAGCTCTTCTTCAGATTTTTGCTTTATGATCTTAGTAGTCTGTGGATGCCTTCAAGGTGGCAGCTTTAGTTGTTTCCTTAGGGAAGCAATATCTTCATATTTCTTTTTGATTAAGGCTTATGTAGCATTCACATCTTTGGGATCATGACCTAATCCAACAATTATTTCTTCTAAAGACTTTATTCTGTTATCTTTGGCCTGAGAGGAGGCCTTCTCCAAGTGTAGTTGGGCAGTTGTGTTATCCAAGGAATTTTGCAACCTTTGGGCCATCATTGCCTTACCAGTCAAGGTTGAATAAATCATTTCTCCAGTTTGTTTATGCAATTCAATATGATCCAAAAGATGAATATCCTGTGCCATGACTTCAAAATTTGTTCTAAGATAATCTGCTGCTAATTTAGGTTATTGCACCTTTGGTTTGAAATAGCTCATTATCATTTTGACTTCTTTGATGTCATAGGCTGACATCAATCTCTGTTGATTTGTGGGGGCCATTTTCAAATATTGATATAAACTTGAAGCTTCAATGGATCATTCCTAGCCTTTATTTCTGTAAATGTTTTCTTGATATCTGAGGCATCTGCCCCTGGTGGTCTGAAAGAAGATACCTCTGCACTTTGTTGTCTTTCTAGCTCCTGTTTCTGTGAGCTAGTGGATGTTCCTCCTACTGGAAAAGTTTGCTGGCTCTCTACTCTTTCTTCCCTCTGACTATCTGTAGTCTCTTCAACAAATTCCTCCTTTGAAAGGGGATTTAGTCTTTGTATTTTTGTTCCAGGCTATCTTGAAGGTTCACTAGCGGGGGTAGTTGTTTCCCTGTGTCTCTTTTTGTTTCTTTCCTCATTTAGAGGATTTTGCAAAATTAGAGGTTCTCCCACGTTGCCCTGAGTGGGAGGAGTATGTATTTGGGCCTATTCTCTGGGAGCTTCAAGCTGCTTAGACATTGTAAACTGTTTTGTGGTTTGAATGCTGGTCTCTAATTCCTTGTCTTTTGATATTCCTGTGGCTGGTGTGCTTGTTTCCTATGAAGGTTGTCGAGAGGTTCCCACAATGGAGGCACCAATTCCTGATCTTTGAGATAACTCAAATGGTACCTACCCAAAGAATCCAGGTCAAGTGTTTTCTCAAGATCTCTCATAACATTCTCAATATTGACCTGTTCACTATCATGTTCTACTAGGGTCCCTTCCCTCCATTCATCCATACTTGCAAATTGTTCAATCTCTGGAATCCTATGGTGAATGTATGGTGACAACTTGTTTTTCATTCTCCTATCATGGATGAAGCTATTAGGGTCAAATGGCCTCCAACCAAAAATTTTGTGCAACTTAAGATGATCTTCTAGAATTTTTTCTGCTTCTCTCCATGCTTCCCTATCATTGCAGACAAAAGGGCCTAACTTATTTTTTATTCTAAGTTGAGGTTTCTTTTTGGCTTTGCAAAAATGAACCATGTCTGTATGTATCATTTGTCTGAAATATTCCAATGCAAACAGTCTCATTAGAACGTATTTTGGCAACTTGAAAGGACAGAGCTCACATCCATATATCCTAATTTCTGTATGGTTCTTGTATAGGTACTAATCACATATTCTGTACTACTTGGAGAGCTGTAGGATTCTCTTGATGTCACCATTGATCCTAGGAGGGGAAACCCCTGTCAATAAGGTGGTTGCTGGATGAACAAATTGATCAATGAACTCATTGTATGAGTAAGGGGATTCAAAAGATGCATGGAAGATGGGACTCCAAAAGATAATAGACCTTGGATTGCCTTTAGTGTCAAGTTTCTTGACAGGAAAAGGGAAGTTCTCTGACTGATAATACAACATAAGATGATAGATGAAAGTGGCGTATTTGAAGACTCCTTAATTGTCTAGTCTCAGGAATTGGTCATGAATTTTATTGGCAATATAGGAGCATAATCATACTTGACAGTAGGGGGATGTCCAGGAGTAAAAATTACCAACAACACTAGGGTTACCTCATCAACATACTCACTAGTTTTGAATCTCATGATTAAAGATATCATATCTACAATGAGTCTTCCCATATCTGTGAAAAAAGTCTGGAAATAAGGAGGTGGGTCTTTAGGCTGATGTTTAGGGAACATGAAAATCTGACATATGCGATTCAACTCTGACTGGGACAATTGAGTGGATTTCTCAAGTAAATATCCTATAGAAAGGGGAGTGAGAGCTTGAGCAGGGGAAAATTGCAACATTTCATTAATGGATGCAGTTGTTATGGGGAAGAGGATTGTTTGACTTGGGGACATAACAACTCTGAGGTTAGGGTCACAGTTTGCCTGGCATTAATGAATTAGATCAGGGAAAATATGGACTAAGGGGAGGAAATACTTGGGAAGGTTGGATTCCCATAGTCCCAGGATGTCTGAGCCATTTAGGTAGTGGTCTCTAGCTTGGAAAAAGACTTTGAGGTGGTTTTTGTCAGTGGATAAGTCTTTTATTTGAAAGTCTTTATCTGCAAGAGGCAGATAGTCTAAATCTTTATGAGGGGCATTCATAGGTGCAATAGACAAAGCCACAGGGGTTTCCATTTCTAGTTCTTGTGGATTCAAAAAGGAATTTGGATTTTTCATGAAAAATGGACAAATTAACGGGTCTGGGAACTTATATGATGAAACCAAGACTGAATGTGCAATGAATTTTGCCTTCCTATGTGGATTTTATAATGTAAAACCAAAAACAAATTTTATTTAGAAATAATAAATTTAATTTCATAATGTTAAATTTTGGATAGATTTAAAAACTTTTAGTTAAAAAATTAATAAAAAACCAAGAAAAATGTGGAGTTTGAGTGTTATTTACCCGAATGTTTGTTTTGTTGAGAATAGTGACGACAACAAATGTTGCTTCACCCCAGAATGTTGCAGGAGTTCCAAACTCGTCTAGCATAGCATGAGCCATTTGTTGAATAGTTCTATTCATCCTTTCTACCACTCCATTTTGTTGAGGAGTCCTTGTGGTAGAGAATTCCCTTCTTACTCTGTCTTCTTCACAGAAGTCGAAGAATTCATCCGAGGTAAATTCCCCTTCTCGATCAGACCTGAGGCATTTGATTTTGTGATCTGATTCATTTTCAACCAAAGGTTTGAAGGCTTTGAACTTTTCAAATGCTTTGTCTTTATGCTTTAAAGGTCCTATCCAACACATTCTGGAAAAGTCATCAATGAACAATATAAAGTATTCTTTTCCATGAGGTGACCTTTTCCTTGATGGACCACATAAATCAGTGTGGACAAGTTCAAGAGGCTTAGTAGTTGATCCTTCCTTCTCAGGGAAATGTGCTCTGGTTTTCTTACCAAATTGACATGATTTGCATATTGTATTTTCTGGAATTCTTATGTCAGGAAGATCGTGAATAGCTTGGAATTTGCATGCTTTCCTTTTCTGAGGGAAGCTGAGATGCCCCAATCTTCTGTGCCATAGCCAATGTTCATCATATTTGCTGAGATAGAAATGTTGTTGTCCTCCCTTGAGTATGTATAAATTATTTGGAGTTCTTATGCCTTTGATCACTGTTTCTCCTATATCAAGCTCATAAACAACACATCCATTTGATCGAAATACTACCTCATTTCCTTGATCACATATTTGACTGGCACTCAATAGATTATGCTTTAAACCATCAACATACATAAAATTCCTAGCTTTAACCTTTTCTTTTAAGAGAACAGATCCTTTACCTTTTATGACTACAGGGGTGTCATTTCCAAATGAGACCTTCCTTTCCTTTTCTAAGGCATTATATGACTGAAGTTTTTCTTTATCACCTGTCATGTGTTTCGAGCATCCACTGTCGATGTACCATTGATTTTCTTGTCCTTCTGCATATAAGGCTATACCACATTTTTCGGTTTGCGGTTCTTTCTTCCTCCATGTTTTGGGACCCAATTAAGCTTGCTCCTTCTAAGATGTTTTCCGAAAAATACTTCTGCATTCAGAGTCTTCATGACCGAATTTGTTACAGATAGAGCATTCTATTTCATTTTCAAGAGCAGAAAAATTATTGTAGGTCATTTTCATGATCCCAGTCACATTCCTTTGATTTCGTGCTTCTCTAGTCATGATGGTCTTGTAAGCAACATATTGAGCAACTTTTTGTCCAAAGTTATGACATGAAAAACATTGGCCATTAAAGAAATTCCTGTGATTATCGAATCTACTGATATGGTGATTGTAGTTTCCATTGAAATTCATTCTTGAAGCAAATTGAGAATGATTTACCTGTGGTTGGTTATAGCTTCTGTTCATCCTTGAAGTAGATTGAACTCGATTTACCTAGTGATTTGCTTTAAATCTTCACTAATGATTGTCAACCTGTTCATTTCTCCTTGCTGCATCAAGATAGCTTTTAGAGGTTGATGGCTTCTATGCTTGAGATGGTTCTTCAGTATATCCAAGACCTATCTTTAGATAAATACCTGTATTTGTGGAATGAATAGTGTAATAATAGGTGATGATGGTGGCTAACATGTTCTGGGCTACGTCGGCTGCAATTTTCTTAGCAAGGTGGCGGTTGGAAAGCTTGGACAGTTGACTTGGACGTTGTTTGCATCGGAGCACGGGTTGCTGCACAGAATAATGAAAATGACACTTTGTTAGTTTTATTAACAAAGTCAAAGTTGGTGGGAGTTTTTGTTATTCGGGCGGATGAAGTGGGAAAGGATGTTTTGTCGTATGCGGAGGGCGGTAAGTGGTATGGTATCGCACCACTTTTGGAGATGGGCAGTATTTGGCCGGGAGCCATCGATTCCACAGGTTTTGCTACGTGTGGCGGGGTACTGTGCGAAAACCACATTGCGATCACGCGCTAACGCATGGTCACAAAGTGGTGCGCGATATCGTTAATGGCCATTGGATGATGGAGGCGCGATCGGACGGCTAACGGGAGGCGCGATGCGGCGGGGTTTAAAGTGAGCGGGCCCGACCCAATTAAAAATTGTTTAATTGTATCGGGGGTGATATGATTGGTTGGAGAGGGTTTTTAATTAACCATGAGGGTTAATTAATCCCAATTAATGCAGCGGGGGGAATTAGGCTGTTAACTAGTTAATCCTATTTAAACATATTTATGGTTATAATTAACCAAAGGGGCAGAATATATAAAATTTGGGGATTTTTATATATATTTAAATATTAAAGGAAAGGTAATAGGTTAATAGTTAATATGACATGAAATGTAAAAAGCGCTAAGTAAAACATTAGCATGGGTATTTAACTTAGGCTTACGTGGAAAAAGGGGTTTTTATGTGATATTGTGTATTTTTCCTAAGTAAAATAGGATTTTACTTAGGAAAAGACTTATGAGAGTGAATGAATGATGGTTTTAGGCTTTTAAATTATTGGGCCGAGGGTTTGGTACCTCCAGAAGTCAGAGAAATGCTCTGAGCCCCTCTAATTTTCAAATGCCTTAGTACTTTAGGGGGAATTAGTGAAATTTTTAAGGAAAAATGAGAAGGGGATTAATTATTTGACATTGTCTTGCTTGAAATGCTTCCAGTGTAATGTCTTCCTTGCACTTGTGATGAAAGTGAAAATTAACACATTTGGAGACATTATTCATCACATGTAATTCTGCAACATCATCTACCTACCCCACCTATTTTAACCTAACATTTTTTCTTCTTTATTAGGGTGCACTTAGACTGGCAAACCCTTGTCACACTTTCTTTTCTTTTACATGTAGAAATATATCTAAGTCTAACCTTATTACATCCAAGGACTCAGATTAAACTGTTGAGCTCATTTTATTTACTCTACCTATCTACTTATCTGCTAAGATTAAACAGTTTGGTCAGATTTTCTTCTCTATCTCTAAAACATAAAATTGAAAATATGAACTAGTCAAGCTTAAGTTGTTTGACTGTTCATCAATTGTGGCATAAGTTACAAGTTGAATACAATTTGTTTATTACATAAGAGTAAAAAGTAGTGGCATTTAGACTTGCACACTTTCCTTAGTCTTTCTTTTGGTGGGGTTCATTTTCTTTCACTTTTTTTTTGACCATTTTATTCTTTTCACCCTTTGATTTTTCTTTTAGGGTATACCCTCTTTACATTTTTCTATTTTTTTTTTTATTTTTTGACAATATGGAAAACCTTTGCAACAAGTAAAGGTATGAACATATTACATAGCCCATCAAGTTAATCATAAAATATGACACCTATTGGTATAGGAGCATAACACTGGCTCCACTTGGGGATGGGTTTTCCTGGTGGAAAGTCAAGAACAGCAAGTCAGATGGCCTCCAAATGATCTTGGTTGAACTATGGAATCTTCTTCTGCTTGTTGCTTTATTGTATGTATGACAGTGACACTTTTGAAGCTTAGGGCCTTCTCTTCGGGCTTCAACCCTAGCAAGTTACTATCCAATCAAAACTGTGACATTACAAAGGATATAGTATGTACATGTTAAAAATTAGGATACATTAATAAGTAGGATCAAAATAATGTTTCAACATCCGACCATTAACTGGCCCTTCTTCTGTTTCTGTGCCATCCAGGTTTTTCAGATAATATGTATTGTTTCCTTGTAAGGCATAGATAATATAAAGTCTTTTCCATAGGAAGTCAAACTTCCCGTGTTTTCCCTTATCCTCTCTCCTGGAATCCCATCTTTACACTTTGTCTCCAGGGTAGAAATGTTCTGCTTTGGTTCTTTTATTAAATATTTTCTTAAGCTTTTCCTACAACACTTGGGATCTTTGATATACTTCCTCTCTGGTCTGCTGCAGATTGATGCTCTGGTTTATCCTCCTTTGAATATCATTAGGTTCCACCTGAGCTTCTTGAAGTAATTTCATTACAGGAACTCCTAAAGATGAAGGAAATACAACCTTCATGCCATAAACTAACTCATAAGGACTAGTTCCAATAGATTTTTTGGTGGTGAGTCTGTCTGCCCATAGTGCATTTGTAAGTTTCTTGTGCTAATTTTTCTTGTTCTCCTCCAATAATTTTTTAATAATATTAATGAGACTCTTGTTGGAAGAGTCAGATAGACCATTACCTTGAGGGTAATATGTTGTGGAATGGCCTAAAGTGATATGGTACTTGTTACAGAAACTTATCATCTTCTTGGATTTGAAGGCAACAGCATTGTCAGTTATGATTTTATCAGGACAGCTAAATCTAGACAATATGTTGGTTTCTAGAAATCCTATGATTATTGTGTCATTGGCTTGTCTGGAAGGAATGGCTTCTATCCATTTGGTGAAATAGTTTGTGGCAGTGAGATCCATTTGTGTTGGCTAGAAGAGGGAGGATGGATTTCTCCAATGAAGTCCAGGCCCCATTGTTGGAAGGGTTTTTCAGTGGAAAATGGTCTCGGAGGTAAAGGTAATAGTTTTCTCTTGCCTTCAAAAATTTGACATTTATGGCAAGCAGTGACAAATTTCTTTACAGTGAACAAGGTTGGCTAATAAAATCCAACCCTTAGGATCTTGTCTGCAGTTGATTTCCAGTAAAGGTGTCCACCACAATCTCCTGCATGAAATTCTTGGAGAGCCTTGTTAGCTTCTTCTTTTAATAAACAATTCAATAGAATACCTTCATGATTCTTCCAAAAAAGAGCATTATCTAAAATACAAAACTTTGAAGCTTTCATCTTTAAAAACCTTTTCTTTGTTCTGGATAACCCTAGAGGAGTCTGCAGGTTTAATAGTACATAAATTATATCAGCATACCAAGGTGAATCTAAGAAGGCTCGGCTGATTTGTGGAGTCGCCATCTCTTGTTCGTTATCTAGTTCATTAATGTCCAGGACTTGACAATTTGTTTCAGTCATGAGCTTGGCCAATCCCTATCCTTTTATAAGCTTTGTAGGTTTTATTTCAATATCATACTCTAATATAGTAGCAATCCATTTACCTCTTTTGCCCTCAATTCCATCCTGGGTTAAAATGTCTTTGACAACAGCATTTCGTACATAGGCTATCACATGGGAGTACAATATGTAGACTCTAAAGTCTTTAATAGCTTTTACAAGTGCAAAAGCTTGTTTCTCCATGATTTTGCATTTTAATGGTGCATCCCTAAGTGCTTTACTAAAAAAGGCTATGAGTTTCTCACATCCTTGATCATCCTTTTGTAATAAAATAGCTGATATGGTGCGTTCTTATGCAAATGAAAATATTATGAAGTCTCTATCAAACTTTGGACTTGAAAGGACCGGTGTTCCGGTCAAAGCCATTTTAATTTCTTCAAATGCTTGTTTGGCTTCTACTGTACATTTAATACTTGAATCATTTTTTAACATATCATTAAGCAATCTAATTCATTCAGCTAAGTTAGATATGAATCTTCTTAGAAAATTTATCTTTCTTAGAAAAGCTTGAAGTTCTTTGACATTTCTAGGGTGGGGTATCTGCATAATAGCTTCTATTCTAGCAGGATCAATTCTAATGCCATCTTTGGAAATGATATGGCTCAAGAGTTTGCCTTCCTCTAGACCAAACAAGGACTTCTTTGGATTCAAAGAAATACCATATTTTCTGCATTTTAGAAATACTTGTCTAAGATGATCCAAATGTTGTTGATCTGATTTAGAAAAAGCAGTTAAGTCATCTAGATATATAACTATAAAATCATGAATTTCTTTTGCAAATGCTATGTCCATTTCTCTTTGGAAGGTTGCTCCTATGTTTTTAAGTCCAAATGGAATTTTGACGTACTTGAATGTGCCCCATGGTGTTGTAAAAGCAGTTTTTTCCTGGTCATCAGGATGAACCAGAATCTGGTTCTACCCTGAGAACCCATCTAAAAGTGAAATTCTAGAAGCACCTACAACCCTTTGTAAAATATGATCTATCTTAGGTAAAGGGTAATTATAAAGGTGTCATATGATTTCAAGTCTTCATAGCTCCAGGCGAAGACATCCTGGAATTCTCTCATTAGTTCAACATATCTTAGTTTTTGGTCAAGGGGCAAAGATTTAGATAACTTTACCATTTTTGGATTTTCTTTAGTCCCCAAGTTTATTCCTCAATATCTACTTTTAATGGTTCCATATTAAGTTTCTTTAGAATATCATTAAAATCAAAAAGATCTTCCAGAGGAGTTAATCCTTTAGGCAAATGATTGTCTTTTAAATTAATGACTTCAGATTCTCCTTCAATAATCTTATCAATATCCATTTGTTTAAGGTCCTGCATTTCTTTGTTGGCGAACTTTGTTGGATGAAGCATATGAATTGCACTTTCTGCTGAAATGTCTGTTTCTATCTCATTTGTTTGATCAAACTCAATAACTGTATCCACATCTATGTTACTATTAGAATATTCTTCATCTAAAGTCAAGAAATTATTAATCTGCTTATCACTATCAAACACTTGCCAATTCTTTAAATTGTTAGGTATGGCTGGTCTATGTCTAATCTCAGCTGTGAAGTGATGATTAGGTTCGAATGGTAATTTGCAGGTGCTGGCAAACATTGCCAGATTATGATCTTGCAAGTTATGTGTTATTGGGATTTTAGCAAGCTGAGTTTCCAGAAATGTATTGAGAATCTCTATCACTGTTCCTCTATAATATCTCAATCTGGGATCATTTCTTAGATACTTTCCTTTGATCTGTTGAATTATTAAATCAGAATCTCCCATGACAGATACTTTAATTGCCCGTAATCTTTTGACAAGTTTAAGACCTAGCAACAGAGCTTCATATTCTGCCATATTATTGGTGCACTTAAAGTTTAATTTGTAGGCATGGCCTTCAGCATGATCATTTTCAAGGTTGTACACCCAAACTCCTGCTCCTGCCCCTAATTTGTTGATTGAACCATCAAATTCTAAGTGCCAAAGAATTTTATGTTCATAATTGGTATCAGGAGTCTCAGGAATCTATTTAACAGTGAGATTTGGTTTTTTACTTTCTTTTGGTTTATCTTGGGTATCTGATGTTTCATTGTTCTCAGAGATTTCCTGGATTTGAACACTAAAATTTCCATTTGTAATTTCTTTTGGTTCTGCTATTAAAACTTCTAATTCATTTGAGGGATCACTTTTAGCATTGTAAAGAATGAAAGAATCCATATCAGAGTGTACTGAGTAGATAGGGAAATTTTGGGGTTTCTCCTAACTACTTACTACATATTTCATTAAAGTTTCTTTGTATAGTTTCTTAGGTTGGCTGAAAACTGAAATAGTAGCATATGACATATCTAACTGAAGAGATCCTTGAAGCTTTGCACCCCAAGATCTGGACAATAACATGCCATACTTTGGTAGAATATCTGCTACTACTATGTTCATTAAGATTTTTTTGGCAGGATATTGAACTAGTGAAACACACAAGTCTTTGATTAATCCTAAACATCTCACCTGACTCAAATCAAAAGAAAAGAGGTCTTTGCATAGCCTGGTGATGTCTAGGTCTAATTTTTCCATTACAGACTTAGGCATTAGGTTATGAGATGCCCCAAAATCAAACATGGCATTATGAAGTGTTTTATCATGTATGTTTAAACTTACATAGAAAGGAGGAATTCCTCCATCTAATGGTTTTCCATTTACTTCAGGACCAAAGATTAATTCAGGTTGGTCATCAAAATCATTTACTGAGTCTTCATTTCCAAAAATTTTGAGTGATCTATTGATTTGGCTTCGGTAGACATCATGTTTAGCTAATTCCGATAATGGAGCAGCTACTTTTAATTTGCCTACTTCAGTCTCTAGATTAAAAGGTTTTTTAGTCTGATTTCTTGTATTTCAGACAGTTGGATTCTCTCTATCTTCTGTATTTTTTGTGTTTTTCTCCTTTTTAGGAGTGGGGTCATGAGCTAAAGTTGTTTCCAAGTCAACTTCTGTAGGTTCTTCCACATTTCCTTTGGGAGGAAGAGAAGTGGAGAGTTGTATGTTATTAGGTTGATTATCAGATATATCTTCAATAATTGGATTAACAGGATTAGTGATGAGCCCCAAAAATGGATAATTATATGGGCTCATTCAGCCTCCTAATTCAACTTAATCCACCATTCTCATTAGTTTATTGCATCTTTTTGACTATATTTATGCTAATAGAGTGAATTGGGTTAGTCATTATGCCAACAAGTCTAATGAGTGCTTTGTGTAGTTTTTTAGTCAATTTTGAGACAAAATCAAAGGTTTTAATGAGCACTTGGCAGCCAAAGTCGTGGGAGAACAAAGGAGAGGATTTGTAGGAAGGTGTCCCCTTCATTTATGGGCCCTTACCTTGAATTCTCCACCATCATCTCAGAGTTCAAGGGCCACCAAATCGATTATCACAAGGGCAGCCGAGCAAGGGCTAGTAAAGTTGCTGTTAACTACAAGTTTTGGCAGCCGAGCTCCTAAAGTTTAGGAGGGCTGTTGGGGTCCCCAATTTGTATAAATAAGAGGTCTTAGGGCCTCATTTGGGTTGGCAGAAGTTAGCTAGTTGGTAGTTCAATTTTAGTCATTTTTTAGTCATTTTTTTGGCAGTAGGTTAGCTCTGCGTTTCAACACATTTTCGAGCTTTTCCTTGTGGACAGTTTTTGGAATGTAACATTTCTTTTGATCAATAAAGATGAATCCAGCTTTGCACCAGCTCTAATATCTCTTAGGAGGCTGTAGCTCTTGGGGTTGGGCCCAACCCAAGTGCCCAGTACCTCCTTTGTTTACTTTTATGTGTTTTTGCTGCATTCTTAGAAGAAAATATGTTATTTAGATTTAAATCTTGTTTTGTTATTTAGGTTGTTTTTGATGATTAAAAAGGATTTTCATGTTTAGATTGATTTGATAGGTTAATAACAGAGAAGATCTTCAAAAAAAGGCTATCAAGCACCTCTGATCTCACCTCTCCCTTAGTGGGACCATGAGCTGGGACAAAGGTGTCCTTGCTACCACCAAAAACATTGTCTTTGCTTCATCATGCAATTATTAGTGTTAGATTCTCATTTGCAGAAGTTGATACCAGTTGTGGTTACATGCTCAGGTTCATGATTGCTTAGTTTGCATAGCTATTTCACATGATTTCGTTGCAAATAAACTGCTATTCATTTTTTTTGCTATTATTTAGGTCAGATTAGGTTAAAGTAGCTAGGTCCTTGATTTTCTGAGTCTTTGTTTGTTCAGTTTGAGAAATAACTTGCAGAGCACATGTATTTCCTCTCTATCTACCCTTCCTCCATCAGATAATCTGCTCCAACCCTTAATCCATGATTCCTACCCTTCATTTGCCAAACTTTTCCCACCTTGCCCTAATTTCTACATTCTTGTGCATCATCGCTTCCTCCATCCTCGAAAAAATCCAATCGCTCCTTGGCCTCATTAACTAGGCCCTAGACCCCTTAACATCCTTATCCAACCTCGATTTCCACTTTCCCACCATATTTCCTCTATCAACCCTCCAAAATCCTCTTTTCGGAACATCTTGTAGAAAATTGCAAAACATCCTGTAGAACCCCTGCAGACTTCCTGTAGAAGCTCACGAAAGTAGTTTCTTGAGATCTGATCACTATGAAACTCTCTAGAAGGGTGCTAAGGACCCCTTAGGCTCTTTTCTAACCTTCCCAACCTCCTGCAAGAATTTCCTTTCGCCAATCCACCTCTGCACAGTCAAAAACAGTTAAAGCACATGCACAATAATTCTGCCAACTTACTCAAAAATACAAAAAGATGTCTCTTTTCATATTTCACTTCAGAAGTAGCTTAGTCACATGCATTTTACCTTTCTAAGAATCAATGGCATTCCTTTCTGTATCTTTCATCATTTTTCTTGCACCAGTAAGGTTAGTCGGTAAAACTAGGGTTTGCATTTCCTTTCCGCTTTCAATTTCTTTCTGCAAGTAGATTAACCCCTTTGAGTTAGCTCTCATCCATAAGTTAAAAAGCTTCTTCTAAGAGCTCATAGAAGTTGGCTTAAGCTCCAAGCGGACTTGTGCCAGCTGATCAAGTGACAGCCGCGGCAAGAGCTAGTATTTTTGCATACAGCACCGTCGCTTCCAAGTTTGTTACGAACTACCGGGTTGATAAAAGTAAAGAAGGGAGCCCTAGGAGTTGTAGCATTATTGTTGCAATACTGAGGCCCACCAATTAGGATCTGATCTAGAAAGAATATGTACAGGGGTGGTATTGGTCTTACCTTTGTTGGGCTGTTTTGTAGCTTTCTGTTTGTTGGTTTCAGGGACATCAATTCTTCTGCTCCTCAGATTATATTGCTTATGGACTTCATAAATGGTTGTATCATATCCCTCCCTAAAGTCAAATGATTCACCTGATTAAGTTTGGAATTGTTTGAGAATGTGAGCTTCTTGATCCTCTTGGGTCAAGAAAACTTGTTGTTCATTATTGAGTCCCATCAAGTTTATTTGAGTATCTTTTGACAGTTCATCAGAATTTGAGGCTTCAACATAATTTTCCTAGAATGGGGGCCTAATGTTTTGGTCAAGACCAGTCTTTCCAGTGTTCTGGTTTTAGTTCTTCCTGAAATTTGGATTTCTCCCAGTATTGCTTAGTTGACCATCGCAAGGGGATTTCCTTTTAATTGTTCCTACTCTATCTCCTAGCCTATCCATTTCTTTAATAATATCATCCAGTTTCTGTTCAAAGGCTGAGGGTTCTTCTTTTAATGGTATTCTCCTTTCACTTCTGGCTTTAGCTCGTTTGGATATCAGGTTGGCTTCAACACTGACAGCTATACTTTGCATATATTCTAAAGTCTAAGGAGCTCTTTCCCTAAGCTGGTATGCCATATTAGAATCAAATCCATCAGGGAATTTGATCAATGCCAAATCTAGAGGAGGTATAAGGTTTTGAGGGGTAGCATTGTAATCATTATTGAACCTAGTGCAGCAATCTTGCACAGTTTCTTGTTTTTCTCTCTTCAAGTTTTCATATTCTGATAAGATTTGGAGAGGATCTTTCTTCTTTTCCCATCTGTTTAAGAATGTTCTATAAAGAGCTTCTAGGTCATTGATACTGTTTGCAGGAAGGGCTCTAAACCAGGTTCTAACTTCCCCAGTCAGACTTTGAACAAATATTCTCAGTCTTACATCATTTGCATCTATTTCATATATTTCAAAGTAATCAGTCATTTTTTTCGTATGTTTTTGTGCAGTGTAAGTACCAGAGCCATTGAAATGAGTGATTTTACTTTGATAGTCTTGGGGCATAGCCCCTAGATTGGCTGGTAATACCAAGGGAGTATATCTATTTGCCATTGCAGTAGATAGTGATGAAAGAACAACTGGGGTTGGTCTTGGGGTGGTGGATGGAGGGGTGGAAGGGGTGGTTTGAGGTTGAGATATGTGAGGAAATGTTGATGAACTTGGAGAAGCAGTAGCGATCACAGAAAGGTTAGGTGTTCCTTCAGAGGTAAGCTCAGATTGTATGGAGTTATGTGAACGTCTATCAAGATGTGAAGTGACAACTTCAAGTTGTAAATCTTCAATAAATATTGGGTCATGAACCAAATGGACCAACTCGAACTCAGAAAAGGTTACAAATAAAGAGGTCTCAAATTGCTCATCAAAGGGTTTGTCCTCAAGCTAGATCCACTTTACAAGACATGATATTGATCTATATAGAGGCTTAGAACCAACAAAAATTTCTTGGCTTTCCTGTCTCCTAAGAATTCTAGGGATCAGATTAGGATTTTCAAACACAGGTGGTGGATTTGGATTAGGATTAGCCCTGGTGTAATGAGTCCTTTCTGAAGCCAGGTTTCTAGGTATAGTTTTGGTTTTTTCTCTAAATGGGTTTGACAATACAACTTCAACAGTTTTTTAAGAGGTTTTAGGTATGGGATTTGAACTTTCTTAAAGACTTATTTGACAAGAGGAACTGATCAAGTGTTTGAAACCAGATGTTCAATCCATAAGCTAGACCACAGATAGACTGAAGCAACATTCATTTACTTATGCAATTGCAAAGCAAAAGCAGTTCAAAGGCTACCTGGCTAACTTCAGGCTCCGTCTGTAATTTATAAAGTAAACAATAGTAACAAAAAAATTATTCATTTCCCAGTGGAGTCGCCACTATGTTATCACTCAGATTTTCCTTGAAGTTGTCAGGAAGAGGAAAGGGGTCTGAGGTAACCACAAACCAACTTTTAGGTACAGAATCTAGCCAATCTATACCCAGAGAGAGCTCTCTCTTTAAGTTTTAGCTTTGTTTTGAAAGTTATTAGGCTAGTTATGAAAGTTTGGAGGTTTTGATTGTGTTTGGTGGTGAAATTCAATAGCAGAGGGGTAGGACTGAGTAGTTTAGGCCATTGAGCTAATGGAGTCAAAGAATATGGCTTAACTGGATTTGGTCTCTAAACAAGGGATGGTTTCACAGAGCAAGGTAATCAAACAGGGAACAAATAAAGACTTAAAATAGATGGAATGAACTCAAAATGGGTGAAGGGTAGTTAAGAATTCTTCACCATATTCGAAAGAGGGAACTTGAATGATTACTAATAAAGAGTAGTTAAGAATTCTTTACTAAATAATCAAAGTGAATAAACTAGGAAATAGGAGCAATTAAGATTTCACTGTTTATGCTAGTTCAGAGGAAAACATTGAAAATAATAACGATTGAAAACAGATTGCAATTAAGCACTTTCCAAATTACTCTTTTTCGTTTATCATTCAAATATGAAACATAGATGATATAATAAACAAGGAAAACTTTGAAACATAAGGTATAGAGGACTTATTGATCTGGTGTCTGACTCAAGAATTTTGTGAAAAGTCCTTTGCATCAATTCTTTATCCAGCAAGCCATACAAAATTTTGTCCAACAACACTTTATTCCAAAATAATCAGTATTACAGCAAAGTCTAAGAATCCACACTCAATACTCTAATTGAGGGAGTATTTATAAAAAATTTAACAAAAAATTATCTCATAATAGAGTGAGATATATTCTAGGATGACTATGAATAAGTTACAAGAAAATAGAGACAAATGGTCTCGAAGATAGGAGAAAAGGTAAACTGATGTTGTGTTGTTCCTATTCTTGTGAGTGCACTGGATGCAAGCCCTATAATTTGGCTTGTTGCTGTCTTCTTTGGTAACTCTGTGCTGGCTGCCCTGTTTTCACTGATACTCTTCACCTGTTCTGATACACTTCGACCTGTTTGATCTCTATTCATTCTTTTAACCATCACTTACTATAGTAAATAGCCAAAATTTACATTTTACCAAGGATAATTTTACAAAATTTCTAATATGTCTTCCCACCATTGTGTTTCTAGCATTCTGGTTTTCTGAAGTATTTTCAGGGTCTCATCAGTTTCTGTGTACCTGAAAAAGGTAGGCTGAATTGGAAACAAGTGCTTTATCTCATGCTCGACATAGAACAAGTTCTCTAGACTGTCATAGAGAATTTTTCCTGTAGGCAATGCTTTTGTTGTGGACGCACTTATTGATGGACCTGCTTGGTTATCTGCATACTTATTCAATTTCTCCACATAGTCTTTATGACTCATTAGTTTATCATGAATAACTAAAGGACTTGGCAACCCTTTACTCTGTAAAATATCAAATCTTTCCATGAAAGCAATAATTTCTTCCTGCATGTCATGGCACCTTCTTTCTAAGTTTTGCATTAGAGTTCTTTTAGTAAAAACCCTTTTGATTTCCAAAATTGTCCCTGTTCTATCTTGAATGCCCAGCTCTTCAAGCTGGTACTTATTCCTGGTATTCAAAAACTCTATGAGCCTGCTGGCTTCCTCAGGCATATTTCTGATCCGCATTTAAACAGGAACGCAACAAATTACAGAGATAACCATATACACAAATATGCAGCGGAAATAATACTTCATTTCATTAATGGACAAGACTAAAATATGCTTACAATCAGAAATGGAAATAAACTAGCTAGGGCGATGGTAGCTTATCTCTGAGAAGAGATGTGATGGCTACATGCCTCTGAACTGTGTTACAATGAGGCTCGAAGGCCTATTTATTGTTGAGAAACAATGAAAAACCCTTCACCTTCCAAAACCTAACCCTAG
>APFE030472385.1:311831-325387 GCA_000404065.3 Pinus taeda | reverse complement strand
TTGTTATGTCGGCTCTAATTACATTATGACCCCTTAGACTCCTATATATAGAAAGGAGGTATTGTCATTTGTATCATCCAAGAATTGTTCATTTGTGTAATGTAAAGGAGGTTTCCCCCTCGAATAGGCTAATTTATAAGGCGTTCATCTATCTTTTCTATCTTTTTGTGAGCTGGTTTGATAACAGGGAATCTTGTGAAAAAATCTGCCAATATTTCAGATTATTAGGTATAACAAGTCTTTGTTTTACTTCTTTAGTGTACTAGTGGTTGGGCTGAAAAGGTAATCTGCAAGTCCTAGCAAAAGTAGCCAAAATGTGAGCTTGCATGTTCTGTTTCCTAGGAATAGTAGCAAAATTAGTTTCAAGAAGTTCCTTCATCAGATCTAGAATAGTCTCTCTGTATTGGTTAAGTCTAGGATTATTCACAGAATATTCTCCTTTAATTTGTTTTATGATCAATTGTGAGTCTCCCATGATAGAAACTCTCTTGTTTCTAAGTTTTCTTACAATTTACAGTCCTAATATTAAAGCTTCATACTTTGCCATGTTGTTTGTGCATTTAAAGTTGAATCTAAAGGCATAACCTTCAGAATGATTATTTTCCATGTTATGAATCCAAACTCCTTCACTTGCCCCTAATCTATTTACAGAGCCATCAAAATCTAAATGCCATAGAGACTCATGTGTTATGTTTTCACTATCAGTTGCTTTGCATTTTTCTTTTACAACTATGATTTCATTTTTGCCATTGTCTGAATTATACAAGATAAATGAGTCCATATTAGAATGCATGGATTATATAGGGTAATTATGTGGTTTTTTCTGAACTACTTACCATGTATTTCATCAAGGTTTCTCTATAAAGATTTCTTTGCTGACCAAATACAAAGATGGTAGCATATGACATGTCTAACTGTAGATATCCCTACAATTTTGCTCCCCATGAGTGAGATAATAGCATTCCATACTTGGGTGGGATATCAAAAACCACTATGTCCATAACAACACTCTTTGCTGGGCACTGGACTAGAGTCACACACAAATATTTAATTAGGCCAAGGCATTTGACTTGGCTAGAATCAAAGGAAAACATGTCCTTATAGGGTCTGGTGATATCTAAATTTAATATTTCCATGATTTCTTTAGGCATTAGGTTATGGGATGCCCCTGAATCTAGGATAGCATTATGTAAGATTTCATCATGAACATTTAAGCTAATGTAGGATGGATGGATACCCCCTTTTTGATGTTTTCCATTTACTTATGGACCAAATAATAACTCAGGTTGATCATCATTAAGGTTTACAGCATCTTCACCTTCACCTATGTTTAGTGTTTTAGTGATTTGTGCTTTGTATGATTCATTTTTCACTAGCTTTGTCAAAGGAACTGATATTTTAAATTTGGCTCTCTCAGTCTTAATGTTGAATGGCAATTGAGTTTTTCCTGATTATATGAGACCTTCCTTAGCAATTGTTGTCTGTGTACTTTTATCTTCTTTATCAGCACTTGGAAACTCAGTTTGTGTACCAGCAGTTTTGTTTTGAATTTTCTTATTTGGAATAGTTTGAGTAACAATTGAAGTTTGAGTTTCAGCTGAAGTTATGTCTACAATTTTTGGGCTGGAAGTCTCCTGAGTTCCTCTAGGGAGAATTTGTAGAAATTTGGTCACAGGAGCTTCTACTATTTTTTTAGTTTGGGTTTGGACTGATTTCTTAGTGGGAACTTCTGTATTCTTTTTGCCTCTAAGGCTATACTGCTTGTGAAATTCATAGATATCAGATTCATAGCCTTGTTTGTAGTCAAAGGACTCTCAAGATTCTAATTGTAATTGTTGTAACATGTACAATTCCTGTTCTTCCTGAGTAAGAAAAACAACATCTTCGTTTTTAATCCCTAATAGGTTTATCTGGGTGTCCTCCTCTTCTTCATGGTTTTGTGAACCTTCAGCATAATTTTCCTGGAAAGGTGGTCTAACCTGTTGATCAGGTATAGCATCTCTTGTTTTTCGAGTATTAGGATTTTTCCTAAAGTTGGGGTTTCTTATTGGGGTCCTTATTGATTTCCCCATTGAGATTTTATTTCCATGTTTTCTAATCTATCCATTATCCTTTCTACACTTTTAGCTAAGTTGTCTATCTTACCATCTAAAGTGGATGGTTCCTCTTTAATGGTAACTCTTTTCTCATTTCTCATTCTAACTCTCTTAGCTAATAAATTGGCTTCTACACTAACAACATTATTGTGCATCTGTTCCAATGTTTCAGGGTTTCTTTCTCTCAATTGGTAAGACATATTAGTGTCAAAACCATCAGGAAATTTGATTAGTGCCAAGTCTAATGGAGGCTTGATATTTGTAGGGATTGTATTATAGATACTATTGAACCTTTTGAAGACTCCATAGAAATTTCAGGGGTAGCAGCAGTTAGGGAACCTAATTCAACTGATTGTTGAATATAGGCTTCGTCTATATGCCTTATCAAAGTTGAGGCTAAAGCTTCTAGTTTATCAAAAGTATCCAATACATGTTGATCTAAATCAGTATGTATAGGAACCTTCTTTTATTCAATAAATTGAATAAAATTAGGGTCTATTACAGTATCATGAATTAAATTTTTGATTTGGTATGGAACAAAGAAAGCTCAAATGATAAATCAAATTGAATATCCTCTAAACTTCATAACTCTTTAGGGAGTGAATTTGCTTTAATTAACTGAGTACTACTTCCTTGAGTTTCTACTCTTTTTTATTTTCTTAAAATTCTGTCAGGATCATCAACTATTATAATAGGGTTTGGATCTAGATGTGCCATGGTATAATGTGTTCTTTTGGAAGCCAGAATTTTATTTTATTTTTTAATTTTTTAATGAAACTTTTTAACAACTCTAAAATGACCTTAAGGTGAAGAGATTAGATTTTAAGATTTTCTTTAAGGTTTATCAGACTGAGGACTGTTCCCCAGTATGGTCGCCACTATGTTATCAATTTAAAATTTCCCTCGATTTGTTATCTTGTGTCAAAAAAAATATTAGAGGTAACCACAAACCTACTTTTGAGATCAGGATCTAGCCTTCCTAAGAGAGGGCTCTCTCTTTATGATTTAAATTTGTTGAGTTAATTGATTTTAGGCTAGTTATTTAAGCTTTTGATTGGGTTATGATTTTTATTTGGTGGTGGAATCATTGGCTTAGATGGATAGAGGGATGTCCTTTACCATTGGGCTATGGGGTCAAGTGTCAAGAAAATAGGACTGGATCAAGTTCTAAAGATAGTGTTTATAGGGCAAGGTAGTTGAGTAAATTAAGATCTTTTAGGATGGAGGGTGAAGTAGTTTTCAATTGGGGTCAAGGAGCAGTTAAGGGTTCCTCAAACCAGATAATGAGGGAAATGATAGAGGTCAATTGAAACTAGGGAGAAATTAAGGATTCCCTACTCTGGATATTAGAAGAAAACATTAAAATGAATAACTATTCAGGACAGAGTGTACTTAAACAAATTCTATAATAATATTCGAGTTATTTCATTCAATTTAGATAACATGCAAGGATGTAAAACACTTAAGTAGATAACAATTTGACAAACAGAACATACTTCACTGAAGTGGCCCAACACATGAATTCTGTAATGTAATTCCTTTATTACTCAGTCCAGTCTGCTGACTTGAAAAAATGGTAGAATGAACCCTTAGGTTTCAGATCAATACAACTATAGAAATGTTAACCAATCCACACCCTATATTTCGAATTATGAAGTATTTATACAAAAGCCTATTACAAAATATCCCAAATTATTTTGGGAATTATTCAAGGAAAAAGAAAAATATCCATGCAAGAAGATAGAGACAGATATGTAACTGCTGCAAGCTGTCCCTGTTTATTTGGCTCTGTTGTCAAATCTTTTGCTGCTTTTTCTCCTTTTCTGTTGCTTTACACTGGCTGTCCTTTTACTTTTCCTTTTGGCTGATACTCTTTCATCTGATACTCTTTGACTTAGCTAACCTATTAATTTTCTTTCACTACTCAGTATCCATTGTTTACCTTGCAGTTTCACAGTAAATCATTTAATTTTCCCAAGTCTTTGTATCCGGTAATTTAATATTTATCATTCTTCTATAGACTTCATCATCTTCTGTGTAATTTGCAAAGGTGGGCTTGTTTACAAAAATATTTTTTACCTGATGCTGAAGGTAAAAGAGGTTCTCAAAAGTCTGGTAAAGAATCTTTCCTATAGGCATTCCTTTCATAGAGGAACTATTGGCTTGCTCCCTTGCCACTTCTCTAATTTTCTTGTTATAGTCTTCATGTGGCATTAACCTATCATTTATTAACAATCGATTTGGCAGACCTTTCTGCCTCAACGAATAAAATTTGACCATGAACCTACCTATAGCTAGCTCCATGGTTTGGCATTTGTCCTCAAGCTGCATCATCAAGTTCCTCTTGGTAATTACTTTGTTCACCTCTAGTATAGTGCTAATCCTGTCAGCTATATCAAGCTCTTGCAATTCATATTTATTCTTTGAGTTAAGGAATTGGATTATTCTTGAGGCTGCTTCTAGCATATTTCCAAGTTCGGCCTTAACTCTTTGAATTGCTTCACCAACCTCTTTGACTAAATCATTTTGTTCAAATATAACTTGTATAGATGGCCAAATATCATTGATAGAGTCAATGGTATTGGCCCATAGCTTCTCTTTTTCTTGGGAAAGTGGCTCCTTCAATGTTAATTCTTTTTCCAAGTTTTTTATCCTACCAGTCAATCTATTTGACTTTTGTACTTCATTTTTATGCATAATTTGAGCCAGTTTCTTCTCATCCTTTAGACTTCTTATCTGTTCTTTAAGTCTGTTTATTTCAATGGTCTGAATGGACATGTCCTCCATGGCTTTGACCAGTTTACTTTCTTCATCACTTGGATGAGTTGCTGATGTTGTTGAACCTATTGCTAATGTAGTTGTTGTTGCAGCTGGAAGTGTTGTAGCTAGTGGAGCTGTTGGGGCCAATGAAGTTGTCAAAGTTGAAGGAACTGTTGTAGTAACTATAGGGATAGAAGTGGCAGTAGCTGTCTCAAGGATGGCTTGTTTCAGCTATATTAAGTTGTCCAATTCATTCTCCATTTCTTTCAATTGAGCATTTAATTGAAGAATTAGATCCATCATTTGATCCTGCTGGGTTTGGCTCTCTAGGACCTCCTTGGTCTGTGGATGTTCAGAAGGAGGCAACTTCAATTGTTTCTTCAAAGCAACAATATCCTCATTTTTATTCTTTATTAGTTTTTTTGCAGCCTTGATATCATTTGGATTATATCCAATTTCAATTACCAAGTCTTCCAATGACTTGTTTCATTTATCCTTGGCCTGTGAGGATGCCTTCTCTAGCTTAAACTGTGTTGTGATGTTGTATAGAGAACTTTGAATATTTTGCACACTCATTTCTTTGTTAGTCATTGTAGAGTAAATCATTTCACCTACCTACTTATGGAATTCAATTTGATCAATAGAGTGAACATCCCTAGCCAAAACTTCAAACTCTGTCTCCTTGTAGTCTGCTGATGATCTAGACTTCTAGACTGTAGGCTACATAAAGGTCATTTGCATTTTACCAATTTTAATGTCAAAGGCTAACATTAATCTATTCTGATTGGCAGGTTTTTGTTTGAAGTATTGGGCATATGTTTCAACCTTTAATGCATCATTCCACAACTTGATTTCTTTGTACTTCTCTTTTATATCTTTCTCTTTATCCACTGGTTTGCTGGATGAAGAGACTTCAATAATAAGTTATTTTTCAATAATTTGAGTATTTGAGGTAGAAGGTTGATGAGTTTCCTCTGAAACTGTTGGACCTTTACTCTTTTCAACCATTGTGTTAGTATCAATGATTTCAACTATCTCAATGGTGTCCTCTTGCTCAGTTATAGGATTAAGGTTGGGCTTCTTCCTGTAACTGATTTCAAACCTGTCATTTGTATTATCCATTCCAGAGCTAGAACCTTCTTCCCTGGCTCTTTTTACATTTCTATCCTGCATGGTTGGAGTCTGTAGAATGGGACTAATACACATTTGTTCCGATAGGGTTGGAACATGCAGAAAGGAACTAGTATCTATCTACTTTTCCACATCTAATAAGTTATTTTCCATATCTATTAAGGTATTTTCCTACCACTCTGACTGGTTGGCATATCTTTCAATATCTGGCCTGGACTCATGCATAAAAAGGCTTAATTTGAACTTGAGCCTTATTTTGTTTGTGACTCCATTAGGGCCATACTACCACATGAAACTGCTACTGAACTTCATCTACTGTAAAAAAAAATTTGCTTCTTGTCCAGCTTCTCTATTATTACAAATAAAAGGGCCCAGTTGGTTTTTGGTTCTGAGCTATGTTTTCTTCCTAGCTGACAGAAAATTAACCTCATCTGAGTTTATGATTTGCTTGAAATACTCTAATGCAAATATCCTCATGCGGAGGTATTTAGGAAGCTTGTAGGGTGTGAGCTAGCATCCATATATCATGATTTCTACGTGGTCCTGGTATAGATAACAATCTCTCACTCTACTATTTTTAGACAACTATAAAACTCTCTTAATCTCATCATTGATCCTGGGTTGATTTCTACTGGTTCGCATGTTTACAACTGGATGAACAAAGGAATCAATGAACTCTTTATAACTAAAAACAATGGAATATCTTTGGATAAATGGTGTCCAAAAGATGACAGATCTTGGATGGCCCTTGGTGTCTAACATTTGGATGCTGACTGGAAACCTGTCTGACAGAAAATATAGAAACATGTGAAACAATACTGAAGAGTATTTGAATACTCTTTCATTTGGCAATCTGATAAACTGCTCATGGATTCTGTCCACTAAGAACTTAGCAAAGTTAAAAACTATAGCTGGAGTCTTGCCTGGGCAAAAAATAGAAAGGAAAGCAAGTATAGCCTCATCTACATGCTCATCAATGGTGTATCCTAGAATAGAAGAGAGCATGGTTATAATTTGTCTTGCTCTCTCAGAGAAAATGGTGGCAGCATATGGAGGACTATTTGTAGGAGTATGAGACTCTTCTATGATGAAATTCTGAAAGATTTAAGCTCTTAGGGAGGTCTAGCTTTGTGTAGAGTTCAAGTAAGGATTCAATGGAAAGTGGGGTCTCATTTGGGTTTGGCTGGATCTGCATGTTATGAAACCAACTCACAAAAAGATAGAAAAAGGAGATAAACACCTTAGAATTTAGCCTCTTCGAGGGGGCAACCTCCTTTACATTACACAAATGAACAATTCTTGGATGATACAAATGACAAGACCTCCTTTCTATATATAGGGTCTAAGGGGTTCATAATATAATCAGAGCCGACATAACAATAATAATGTAAGGGCACAATAATAACAATAGTGGGCTTCTATGGGTTACAATAATAACAATATAGGGACATACATGGGCACAAAAATATAATAAGGGGGTTGTACTAATAATAGTAAGGGGTTACACTAGTAGTATAGGGAACTAACATGCCCCTCTCCTTCAAAAAATGTTGTCCTTATTGCTTGAGTAGTTCTCGATGTTTCTGTATAAAATTCTTTGTCCTCCCATGTGGCATCTTTAGTGGGTAAGTTCTTCCACTTAATGAGATTCTCTGTAATTTGATCGATTTCATAGATGTCAGGTTCTTGTTTCTATTTATTGCTCCAGGGTCCAATATTGATTTTCCTTCCTCTTCAAGTTTTGGCAATATTGTTTGAGCTGGGATCTTCTACAACTTTTGAATAAGTGGCACACACTTCCTCGTCCTTCTTCCATTCATCCCTTGCTTCATTTACCCAATCTAGTTGGATAATAGAAATAGCACAAAACAATGCTTCCACATCCTCATCCTTTCTCGAGAGTGCATTGCAACAACATTTTTCTTCCCTTTTTTGTAAATGATTTCAAAGTCATAACCCAACATATTTGTGACCCATTTTTTCTATTCTTCTAAAGATAATCTTTGTTCTAAAAAGTATTTAAGACTATCATGATCCATTTTTACCTTGAAGTGCCAAATCAATTTCATGTTATTCGAAATGGAATTGTTGATCTGATTGAACCTTATAGTAAAATCCTGAACCGTCTCGTTTGGATTCCTTTTCAATGTATTATATTCCATCAAAATATGCAATGGTTTTATATTTTCCTGCCACTGGGCTAATAAAAACTCGTTTAGCCTATGAGAAGTATCAATGGAGCCAGTTGCCAAGCTACGAGACCATTTTTTCACGTCTCTAAAAAAACTTTGAGATATTAGTCTCATTTTGGCATCATCAGCATCAACCTCCTCTAAATCAATGAAATCAACCATTTTGTCAATATGTTGTTGTGTTGTGATTCTCGGGCTACCATCAAAAAGAGGAAGTCTCTAGCCATAGGTCAGAGGTAAATCTACCAACTGAGCAAGAAGTACTAAAGGAGAAAATCTCACCATGACTACTGGGGAGGGTGTACAGGAACTATAATGGGTTGTTTTGGCCGAGATGACAATGGAGGTATGGATACAGATGATTTTGTAGGTGCAATAGAGGGTATAGCAAAGGATAATATTTCAAGCTGATACTGGATATAGGATTTTTCTGCAGTAATTTGAAGTTGATCAACTAGGCTTTGAAGTTTATCAAAATTAGACCAAAGCTCGTGTTCAAGTTTTGAAAACTGGGATTTTGCAGAAGGTTGAGTAAAAGAAGATTTTGAGGTGGGTAAGCATGAATCAAACTTTATGGGATCAAAAACTACCTCTGTAAGACAAGACTCAGGCTTTGGACAAAATATGGATATCTCGAATTTAATATCAAAAGGAATATCCTCAACACTTAGTATCTGATCTGGCAGGGAAGTATTCCTTTCTAATTTTTTGCTTTCAGTCTCGGGGAAAGGTATTTTAGGTTTCTTAACAATCTTTCCAGATCATCAACAGGAGAAAGAGGGTTTGGGTCATGGTTTGACCTTGTATATCTTTTTGGAGCTAGAATCCTAACAGGGTCAAAGACTATGAGAGTTAAAAAGATTTCAGATTTGAGCAGAACAATGAGACTTTCAAGCTTCACAACAAAGGAATGTCTTCAAGAGAAAAATTTTAAACTCATAATGATCGAGAGCTTACTAGTGGAATAAGGTTTGATTGAACTTGTGATTTGTGGACTTCTCCGCTTTTTGAACAAGCTCTGAAAATCTTCGACTGAATCAGCTGGATTAGGATCCGGATTTTGATCTTGTTTGTCTCCTCGAAGCCAACTCTACAATCTTGACACTGTAATTACGGAATCAGCCTTTGTGAAACTTAGTCCTACCGTCCAAAGGATCAAATCCTAATGGAATCTTGTCATACACCCAAGGAAAATGAATCTTTCATTCCCTGACAATGATGCCAATATGTTATCACTCCTTTGGATCTCCAAGGCTGAGGAAGAGTCCAACTGAGGTAACCACAGGCCAATCTTTTGAATTGGTAGCTAGCCCTACCAAGCCGAAGAGGGCTCTCTCCAAAGAATTACAGCAAAGAGGGTTGGATGGATTAGGGTTTTAGGTTAGGTATAAAGTGTAGAGAGTTGTTTTGATTTGATTTGATTGGGTTATTACTGGATGAGGATATTAGGTCAAAGAGGCTAGGTCAGGGAAAATAAGATATGATTGCAGTCATTCAAAGGGGAAAGGTAGGAAGAAGACTTAACACTTAAAAGGTGATTTGGTGAGATGTTTTAAGACTGATGAGGAGTTAGGAAGAGCATAGGAGATGTATTCTTCTTAAACTGAAGAAAAATGGACAAGTTACGATAACTTTCCCAAAATAGAGCATGAGAAAGCATGTATTCTCCCTATCAACTTGAAAATTATCATATAATAGACATGAAATGGTTTATGAACTTACAAAAATTTCATTTAAATGATAATAAAGAAGAAACAATGTTAAACATTCATACCACATGTATCCCAAAGATGTAGTTGTAACTCATCTATTAAACTGGACAAATTTTAATACAATAGTGTCTCTGATCAATACTACAACATCCAACTGAGTCCAACCTATAAAAAGAGTGAAGAAAGGGAAGATATAGATATCAAAACAACCTTCTGTCATCCTCAGGGGTTGAATCGCTGAGTTGAGGAAGAGAGCCACAAAAATCTGAACTGATACCTAGAGTGTAGGGAGCTCTAAGTGACTCTTCCCTAATTACATTGAAATTGATTCATTTGACTTGATGATAACTTTTACCCGATGAATCTACCAATAGGTAACTTATCCACATCATTATTACATTTACAACATCAATTACATCAGTAAAAAGTTGATTTCCAAGGATGAAAATCAAATCTAGAGAAAGACAGTGAAAAATCAGGCAACTAGTCAAGTGCGCCATCTTTCTGTCAAGTGTGCCCTCACTGTGTCAAGTGCACCCTCCATCTTGCAGGCTAATTTTGACTGCCTTCCTGGTGTCCAAATTGAGCTCAGGATAGTGCATTGGAAATCTTGTCCTATCTAGTTTCTAAATCTTCCTTTAGTTTCCAAAATGGACTTGATTTGATCCTCCACAAGTTTATTCTCCCAAGACTAGTCTATGGGTAGCGCCTAGGCAAAAATTGAGATGAAACATGAAATTTTTCTTGTTTTTTGCCCTTTTCACATGCTAGTTTTGAAAAATAAGGTCGGAAACATGGTTTTCTTAGATGTATTTGTCATTTTGCATCCATTGGTGGTCTCCATTTGCTCAAAAAGTGCCCCAAAAGAGTGTGTAGCACCTAGGGCGTTGCGCATTTGACCATGTTGTTGATATAACATTGTCCAAAAACACACAGAAAAGACAAAAATTGCAAAAAAGAGCCAAAATGCTTCAAAATTGGTGAATTGGCTGATATTGGTGTGGCTAGGCTTGGAGTGAAGTTTCTTCAAGTATATCAAGTTTCTTTTTCTCTTCTTGGTGATTTAGGGCTTCAATTTTTGCCTTTGCTGCCTTGAGATTTTCCCTTGCATTTCTTTCTCTTTTGGCATAATGTTTTTCCATCTTTCTATGAATGTCATTTTGTTGATTGGCCTTGTCTAGGAGATTTTCTAAATGTTGGTTTACCTTTTCAAGCTAATGCTCCCGGTTCTCTTTAATCATGATGGAAAATTGCTCATTCCATGTGAGCTGATTTGCAAGCTCAGCCTCCTTTTGTCTCTCTAGTTCTAGAGCTCTTTTCAACCCTCTAGAACTAGGCCTTCTTTTTCGTTCTTGCTCTTGTTCAGGTTCACCATACCTGTCGTAGGCCTCATCAAGAAATGCCTTAGATTTAATTTCTTCTCTTTTTTCCTTGATGCGATAAATCTCCATGAAATCATGTTTGGCTTGAAGTTTTTGGTTTTCTTGCTCATAATATGAAATAATATATTTTGACATCTCTAAATTGTTCTGGAGCTCCCTGATGAGTGCATATTTTTCCTTGATGACAATGCTAGTGTCCTCATTGTCATCATGCTCACCTAGGCCAACCATGTCAAAATCCTGCTCTGTCTCATGGAGGTCCTCCTCCTCATGTTGAATCTCTCTCTCTGTCATCTTCTCTTTGCCATTATGTACCTGCTTTGTTGGTGAAGAAGGTAAGGCCCCTCCCACAATCTGCGGGGAAACACCTGCCTATGGCCGCTTTGATAAATGTATGCCAATGTGCCCAAATCTGCCCTTTTAGGCTTGATGACCTCAACCTACTCAATCTGCTTTGGCTCACCGATCTCATCTCTGCTAGGTGACTCAATGTGCTCATGAAATGGTGAAGGTGGAGGTGATGGTGAAGGAGACTGATCTGATGATGATGCATGATCTATGGACTGAGATGGAAGAATGGATGTGGAAGGATGAGATGATGAAGGCACCTTTTGAATATTTTGAATAGATGGATCAGTAAATATGAGATTGGCTATGAAGGTACTCCATGCAATGTTCAGTTCATTGAGATTATAGAGGACTATGATTTTGATGAGGGAATGATGGAAAAGAATTTTCATTTGATGTTCATACTCTCTTTTATGGAAAATAAATGTCATCTTATCAAAGCTCCGAAAAAGGTAGCAGGTTATGTTGAGCATCTTCACCCTAGTGAAATGCATTAAGAGCCAGATGTGATAGGAATAAAGTCTAGAAAATCTAGCTTCACATGAAAATTATTTAATGATAATATTCATCATTGGGCATATCTGTCTAGAAGGTGAGAAAAAGGAAAAATATATTTTTCTCATTTCAGTACCTTGGTTTTATGAAAGACTCATAGTAATGTTTCTCCAACTCACCTTGCTTGAACCATTTCTCCCCAACATTTGAGATCCTAGTGGCAGATGATATAATGGCAGTGGATATAGTAAAAGGGACACCAGCTAGAGTGACTTGGCTGTCATGGAGTTTATATATGAAGAGTCTAGTCGAACATGGCATGGGGTTGGAATTTTTGAATTTTCTCATAGAGTTCATAACAGCCAAGATTTTTGAAACATGTCACAACCATAGGAGATGCCAAGAATTCCCTGATATCTGTTGGCTCAAATCTAAGTACTCTCCCACCTTTGTGTGGTATCTTCACCTCTATTTCTTCTCCCTCACTATATGGTCTGTTTTCTTCTTCTACCATGGTGTTTTAATGTCAAAACCCTAGGGAGGTATGATGTTGGTGGAATGTGGTTTTTGGGAGTAAGGAATGGGAAAGGGAAATTCAAGGAGATGGGGTTAGGGATTTATGAAATGGGGGATGGGACAAGGAATAATAATATGATGGAATTTAGGATGGGGAAATTGTTTACAGGTTAGAGGTTAGGAGCCTAGGTAGTTATAGCACTTAGGGCTTAGGGTATTGGGATAAAGGGTTTAGAGTATTGGGATAAAGGGTTTAGGGAAAGGGAATTGTAATGATGGAAGTGTATGAAAGTGTAGGGGAATGAAATTTGTGAATTGAGAGTGCAATGGTGGTTTTGAGGGAGATATTAGGGTTTTGATATGAGAAAAACTCCAAATTTTTAATGAAACCTTAAAACACCATAAGAAATGACTGTAGGAGGAATAAGGATGCTATATTTATCTATCACTCACTTGTTGGAGGTTGAAGACAATGTTGCTAAAGCTTTGGAGGCAATTTGGTGAAGTCTGGAAATGTTTCTGGCTTTCATGGACATGTGAGCAGCGCCACAAGGAAGTGCGCCCTCTCTTTGGCAAGTACGTATTTCCTGAAGGATGTGCACATCGAAAGAACGAAGTGCGTAGAACCTTCTCTATTTTTGTAATTTTGCCCAGGATCTTGAGAAATTCTCTCTTGGGGTTTGCTCAATTGATGGTAGGATACAACGAAGTTGAGTTTGATGTTATGAAGGCTCTTATACGTGAGTCAATTTGATTTTTTTATTTTAAAACCCACTTTCTAATGTTTCAATTCACCATTGAAAATTTTTCTAATTACCCTTTACACTTTGATTTTCTTCTTTGAAGATTGATGATGCTGGAGTTTGGCACTCTTTACATTTGACTTTGCTTTGATGAAGTTAGCATATAGAGTTTGAGTTGGCA
>APFE030472385.1:243636-311550 GCA_000404065.3 Pinus taeda | reverse complement strand
TAAATAAATAAATAAATAAATAAATTACATCTCTTTTTTGAATGAAATTACACTTTGGTATGAAAATCATATTTTGAAACCAAAATTACAACTTTCGAAACCATGCTTACATGTTTGGAAATCCTTTTCAAATGAAAAAGGGATATTATTGGTGTTCACTCTCATACTTTTCTTGGCCATCATGTAGTGAAATAGTGCTTTACTGGAACTTAGAATAATGAAACCTAATGACCTAATGGGACCTTGAATGACTAGACTTCATGTTGACTTGACTTACATAAAGATATGATGAAATGAGCTTTTATGACTGATATATGCTCAGCAAGACATGAAGGTGGGCCAACAAGTATTGATTTTTGAGGGAGAGTGAGGCTTTTTGACTTTGGGCTACCATCAGTGAGTAAATTTTTGAATGAGGACCTAGGTGGAATGAAAAAAATTTCAGAATGGGACCCTAATATGATATAAAAAGAGGATTTTGATCACTGATGTAACTATGAAAATACCAAAACTAACACTCTCCGTGGTGGCTCTTCGGATCCTTCAGCCTTTAACACACCACACAAGCAACTCACAACCTTGTCTCGCAAAGTGCTTCTCTCAGGGTCACTTGTTTTCTGCTTAGGCATTGCCCTCCTCTCTATGCAGAACATGCTCTTTCTCAGCCTCACAATGGTGCACACATTCAGATATATTTCTTAAAGGCTCTCTCCCAAGCAACAATGTAACCTCCACGCCCCCATTTTCTCATTGGAGCTCCTAGCTTTTGTTCCTCTACAATTCACACCATCGATGTTGCCACATAGTACTCATTCAATGTTGCACGATGTACCTAGTCATGGTCTCTCCATGCTATTATTGTGTCTGCCATTGGTTAGTTCACCTGCATACTCAACCCAAGCACAACCCTCTTTGTTTGTAGCTCTCACATCACTGAGGCTCTCCATGCTGAGAATTTAATCTTAGTCCTCCTGCACACTCCACTAAGACTCTCCATGCCTCTTCACGGCTTATAGTACTTCGGCATGGATTTTCTATTTTTCATTTATTTCTATAATGCATGCATGGGATATCTCTAGCAACCAATTCATTGCCTCTACATTTACTCTTCAACTGTCGACCCATCCAGCCTTAAAAGTCTTGTACTCCGCTATCAAAGATTTTACATCACAGTGTTATATTGGAGCTATTGTCCTTTTGTATTTTTGAGGTTGGGGGAGTAAACACATAGGACAACATCAAAACCACTTTGGAAGCTGGGAGCTAGCCCTGCTAGCTTCAGAGAGGGATCTCTCTATAAAAAATTTCTTTGTTTTATGTGAATTTTAGGTTAGTTATGACTATACTTGTTTGTCTTGATTTCATTGGTTTGGTTGATTTAATTATTATAATTCCATTGGACTATGGATTTTGTAGATTAAACTGGATTATGCACAATTTTTTATAGGAGTTCTCACAGGGAAATCTAGGTTGCACTATTTCGATCTTTTCAAAAATTAAATGGATTGTGAAATAACAGAAGTGTGAGGTTCAGTAGAAATCAAGGAGCAATCAAGAATTCCTTGATTTGAATTCAAAGGAAAACATGAAAATTATTAACAGCCAGAATATAGTGCTCTAAATAATAAATCCTACTTGTCACAGTTTTTGTTAAATAATTTAGATATTCAGAATAACAAAGAAATAAAAACAATGTTTAAACAAATAAGAAAAAGAAACACATCAACATTTGGTACACCACATGAATCCTGTGAAAGGTCCTTGTATTATTTATGCTCCATTGCTTTGAAAATTACAATATGCAGAAGAAATTACATTCAGAAATCAACCCTTAATACTTCAAACAGTTAAGTATTTATACTAATAATTACAAAAATCAATTATAAAATCACTGTCAAACCGACAATGTATTATTAGCCCAATTACAAATAATATGATTTATTCCTGGCAGAAAAATAGGCCATGTAGACATCTAGAAGGGAAGGTGACTCTCTTTTGATGGATTCAGTTGCTGAGTCAACTTGAAATTGTGTTGTGTTGGTGTGCTGACTATCATGTTGGCTGATGTGTTGGCCGTTGTCTTACAGCAGCTGAATTATTCTTAAATCTAGTAAATCACAAAGCTCTTTCCATCTCTTTTGATTTGGTATCATCAATTTTATTACCCTTTGGTAAATTTCATCTACCTCTATGTATTTGGCAAAAGTTGGTTTCACTGTAAAAATGTGTTTTACCTCATTATGTATGCAGAAACCATTTGAAATGGTTTTCAAAGATGCCCTTGATGTCATATTGCTCTTAATCCCTTTGAACTTGATTATTCTTCTAGCCATTTCTTTCATATTCAAGACATAGTCTTCATGAGTGATCAATTTATCATTTGTTACATAAACGTTGGGCAACCCTTTCTGGATCAATGCTTCAATTTTGTTGCAGAACCTGTTTACTCCTAGCTCCAAGGTTTCACATCTTGCTTCCAACTGATCAATAAGGTTCCTCTTAGTCAATAATTTCTTGACTTCCAAAATAGTGGTGGTTCTACCACTGATTCCTAATTCTTCTAGTTCACATTGACTTAAAATTCAGGAATATGATAATGTTGGAGGCTTCTGTGGGCACCTCTCCAAGCTTCTCCCTTCCCTGCACAATGGTTTTTGTAGCCTTTTCTATCAGCTCCTTCTACTTAAAGATGATTTGGATATAAGGCCAAATCTCATTCATAGAATCTATTATACCCATCCAAATGGTTTCCTTGGCTTGGGCCAAGGTCTGACCAATTGAGGTATCCCTTTCTACCTTTTCCAACTTCTCCAACAGTCTCTGTGATTTTTGCATTTCAGTAACACGAGAAGCTTTAGCTTTGGCCTTTTGTACTTATAAAGCTTTGAGTTGATCCTGCAAAGTCTTGATTTATTTTGACTGGAAGGACATGTTCTCCAGTGTCTTGGTCACCTGGTCAGCACTTGCAATATGAGTGGAAGAGGTAGATGCAGTGGATATTCCTATTGCTGGAAGCTGAGAAATGGGAATGGCATCCAGGGGGACAGTGGCCATATTCTGTGTTCTCTCTCCTTTATCATCTTCTCCATTTCGGCCTCCATCTGTCTAATCTGTATATTCTGCTCTATAATCAACTTCATCATGTCTACGTTGTGTTTCAATTTCTTCAATATCCTTGGTCAATGGGTGCTTTGTGGCCGGTAGCTTGAGCTGCTTTCTCAACGTTGCAATGTCTAGATTCTTCTTTTTGATAATCTCCTCTACAGCATTGACATCTTTAGGGTCATACCCTATCTTTACCACCAAATCCTCCAAAGACTTTATCCTTTTATCATTTTCTTAGGAGGACACCTTCTCCATTTTCAACCCAGATTGAAAATTAATAAACTAAACCTACAACTTGGATAATGACATAGCAGTGTTAGTCAATGTAGAAGATATCATCTCACCAGTTTGCTTGTGCCTCTCCATTTTATCAATGGGATGAATGTATTTGGTGTTGAACTCAAAGGTAGTGCTCTTGTAGTCTGTTGTTGTTTTTGAATGTGAAATTTGGGCCTCAAGGAAGGCCATCTGCATCTTTCCACTCTCTATGTCAAAAACGGATAACAATCTGCTCTGTGAGTTGGAGGTATGCTTCCAAAACTGGTTATAGGTATTGTTTTTAAGAATCTCATTCTTAAGCTTAATCTTCTTGTACTTATCAAAACATGTCTTCTCTTTCTCTCCTTGGATATTCTAGGATTCTAGCTTTGTTTCCTTGTGAGCTTGTGATGATGAAGGTCTAGTAGGAGATGTTGCAAATTTGCTACTTGCAAGTGGTGAGTTTATAATTATGATGGCAACCTGCTCTTCTGTCTCTTTGTCCACATCTATCCTAGGAGTCAATTTTTTCCTCTTCACGTAACTGATCCTAAACTCTTTGACCTCACTTCCAGTTGTTGATAAAGTTCCCTCCTCCCTATATCTTTTGCTTGATTTCTCCTATGGAGTGGGAGTCTACAAAATGGAAGTAGAAAAGAGTTGCTCTCCAGCTTCCTGCAAGGTGTTTTCTGTCCATTACAATTGATTTGCATACTTCTCTATTTCAGGCCTTGAAGTATGGATATAAGGAGTACTTTTATTCTTTACCCTGATCTTTGAAATGATGCCACAAGGGTCATAGGACCATGTAAATCTTAGGCTAAACTTCATTTCTTTAAGCATCTTGTTTGCTTCTTCACCTGTTGTCCTGGTATTACATACAAATGGGCCCACCTGTGTCTTTATTTGGAAATTGCATTTATTCTTAGCCATTACAAAATGAATGTCATGAAAATTCAACATTTGTCTAATATACTCCAAGGAAAAAATCTTCATAGGGAGGTATTTAGGGAGTTTGTAGGGTGCTAATTGACAACCATAAACCTTGATCTTAGTGTATTTTTGGTATAAATACCAATCCCTAGTCTTTTCCTGATCTATTAGATGCAAAATTCTCTTGGTTTCTTCACTGATTCTAGGTTGTATAGAACTATTAATGATGTTCATGGTTGGGTGAACAAAATCCTAAATAAACTTCTTATAAGAGAACTCCTACTACTCTTTCATGACTAATGATGTCCAAAATATCACTGGCTATTGGTTTCCTGCATCATCAAGCTTCTGCATTGCAAAACTAAACTTGTCTTCCTGATAGTAAAGGAACATATAGATCAAAATGGAGGTGTAATTAAACACCTATTCTGTGGGAAACTTTATAAATTTCTCATGAATGTTGTCAACCAGAATTGATTGAAATTGAACATAGTGGATGGCTTACTGTCTTTGGAAAATATGGAGAGGAAACCTAAAATGGGCTTATCTACCCACTAATCAAAATAATAACCTAAAATATGGGAAATCATGGATATAATTTGCTTGGCTTGATCAGGGAAGATGGAGGAAGGATATGGAGGATTCTTCTTGGGTAATTGGGCATTCTCAGGCAAGAATATCTCAAATATTTTGGCTCTGGTAGCGAAATCCAGCTTCTAATAAAGTTGGATGAGGGCTTGTAACGAGAAAGGAGTATTATTTTCCATAGAGGGAGCTAGCATTATTTGGACAATGGACTGGGAAGTTATGGTAAAGAGGATGTCACCTGATGGGGCCATGATAACTCTTTGGGCAGGGACATAGCATGCTTGACATTTTCTAGTAAACTGAGCGGCTTGGAAGGTCAAGGGGAAGATGTAATGGGGAAGATTGGACTCCCAAATTCCAATTTCATTAGTTTTATATGCATGTTTGTCTTCTAACCAAAAGTATAATTCTATAAATTCATAGTCACATTGAGTTTCACGAATTCTATAATCCCTGTCGGCTAAAGGGATGTGATCGAAATCTAGAAAGGGAGGGATTAATGAATTAACAGGATTATCTTGGGTTTTTCTTTTGGGAGGCATGAATCTATCAGAGAAAGAAATAGTAAGAGAAATTGACAGAGAGCTTACTGGGAAATAATTTGGGTAATGAATTGATAGGTGAAGGAGACAGAGGACTGCCAATGTCTATCTAGTTTTGGTCATGGAAATGTTCTGAGACAGTTGCTAGGCAAAAGATGTCAATAACAATAAATAAATAGTGGAAGGGATGAAAACGATAGTATGAGCAGTAAAACGAAGGAGAGTGATGGCTTCAAAAGTTTTTACACACAGTGAAAGTCTTGTTGAAAAGTGCACGAACCATTAAGTTCGAACGGTTACCCGAGAATTGAATTGAATGTTGAAGGGTTGTTTTTGTCGGAAGTGCATTTAAGTGGACAATGTCTAGGTGAAGTGGCGGGAGGAGAGTGTCGGAAGAGTCGTGGTGGGGATGCGGTAAAGCGGGGTAAAGGATAGGCGGTTTTAGAGGGGGTAATGAATGGTAAGCGGGATTGCAATGGGGGGATGCGAAATCGGGAGAATTTTCCACGTAGGGGATGGGGCCTAGAGGGGAAACAACCTTTTCGGATGCCCCCCTAGCGGTAAAGGAAGGATGGAGAGCAGGGGCCGAAGAAAAACATGGGCCATGGATCGTGAGCGGGAGCAGATCTCGATGCTTCAGACCACACTATTGATTAACGATAAATGACAAACCGAATTTGTCCATACACACTTTTTTAATTTGCCTTCGAACTTAGGATAACGGATGTATGAAATATATGTAAAACAATTTATCCTCTAGCGCATGTTTTTCCTTTTTTCCATATCATTAAAACTTAGGATATAAATTGGATATACATATATTTATAAACACCATCTAATTTACCTACCCATAACTAAACTAACATTTTAATTTTTCTATAGGATGCACTTAGACTAGCAAACCCACCTTATTTTCTTTTCTACAGATTGAAAAAATATCTAACCTATCCCATATTTCTCCTATTGATTCATATTAAAAAGTTGAATCAATGCCATTTTCTTCCTAACTACTGATTTTCCAAGATTAGACTATTTGGAAAATCTCTATTCTCTAACCTAATTTACAGAAATTTAAACAAGTTTAACCATGATTACACTATATCATTAAACAAAAAGCTAGTCATTGTGGCATTTTGAACAAGTTGTACACAACCTTTATTTAACAATGATGAAGAAAACTAATTATCAATAGTGGCATTTAGACTTGCAACATTTTCAATATTATTCCTTTTCTTTGTTTTTCTTTTGATGGGGTTCTATTTTTCATTCTTTTTAAATATATATATATATATATATATATATATATGTATATAATATATATATATATATATAATATATATATATTTCTCTTTTTGTTATTTATACCCTCTTTTCATTTACATTCTGTTTTTCTTTTATTTCAAAATCATTCGCAGATTGACAAGTATTTACAATATAAGATTCCTAAGATACAATACTCAAATACCTTGAGATTCTATAAATTATGGGACCCTAACAGTGGCTCTAGCTAGGGATGGCACTCTCCTTGTGAGGTGCCAAGAACATTTGATCAGTAGCCTTGAGTGTTCTATTTCAACAATATCCACACCCGATTTCCTTTGTTGCAGTACTTATGGTAACATATCAATGGAATCTTAGGGCCTTCTCTGCGGGCTTCAACTTCTATTAATAGGTCACCCAATCAAAATAATAAAGACAATGATATTTAAAATGATTAATGTTAGAAAGAACTCTATTTCTCAGACAAAATAGTGCTTCAACATTCTCCCATTCACAGGTCCACCAAGCATCTCTGTCCCATCCAGATGTTGGAGAAAAAATGCATTGTGTCCTATGAAAGCATAAATGACATAAGGGCCTGTGCATAGATTGTCGAATTTTCCATGTTTTCCTTTGTCCTCTCTTCTAGAATCCCACTTTAAAACTTTATCACCCAAGGTGAAATCATCTTCTTTAGTTCTTCTATCAAAAACCTTTTTGATATTCTCCTGGATGATCTGAGCCTTATTATAAACTTCTTCCCTAGATTATCTGATCAATTCTCCTTTGGATGTCATTTGGCTCAACCTGTAATTCCTAAATTATCTTCATGACTGGAACTCCCAGAGAGGATGGAAAAACAACATCCATTTGATAAACCAATTGGTATGGTGACATGCCAATCGATTTCTTGGTTGTGAGCCTATTAGCCCAAAGTGAATTTATCAACCTGTTGTGACATGATTTTTTGTCCTCTCCTAACAACTTCTTAATAATGCTCACCAAACTTTTATTTGAAGATTCAACCAACCCATTACCTTGTGGGTAATAAACAGTTGAATGTCCCAAAGTAATATGGTATTTGTTGCATAAATCTATCATTTTCTTAGATCTAAAGGCTACAACATTGTCTGTAATGAGATTGCTTGGACAACCAAATCTAGACAGGATATTAGTTTCTAAGAATTTGATGATAACAATGTTTGTGGCTAGTTTGGAAGGTGTGGCCTCAATCAATTTGGTGAAGTAGTCAGTAGCAGTGAGGATCCATTTATGTTGGGTAGAGGATGGTGGATGGATTTCTCCAATGAAATCCAACCCCCATTGTTGGAAAGGAATTTCAACTTATATGGTTTTCAAAGGTAGAGGCAAAAGATTTCTTTTCCCCTCAAATATTTTTCATTTATGGCAAGAGGTTATCTTCTTATGAACATCTGGGAAAAGGGTAAGCCAGTAAAAACTAGCTCTAAGGATCTTATTAGCAGTGGTTTTCCAATATAGATGGCCACCGTAGTCACCTTCATGGAATTCCTACATTGTTCTTTCTGGATCATCTTTCAACAAACACTTTAGTAGAATACCACTAGTGCCTTTCCAATATAAAACATTATCTATGATGCAAAAATTAAATGCTTTTAACTTTAGAAATCTATCATTTTTCTTAGTCAGACCAGGAGGAGCATTTAAATTAAATAAAACATAAATAAGGTCTGCATACTAGGGTGAGGTCATGAAAGACTCATCTAATTGTGGAGTCGCATGTTCCTCTTGATCATACAATGCAACTACAAAGTTGATATCCAAAGAATTAAAGTTAGATTCAGCCATCAATTTGGCTAATCCTTGTCCTTTTATAAGATTGGTTGGCTTGATTTCTATATCATACTCAAGAATAATGGCAATCTGTTTTCCTCTTTTGCCATCTGGTCCATTTTGTGTTAAAATATCCTTAACTACAACATTTGGTACATAAGCAATTATGTGAGAATGGAGGATATAAATCCTGAAATCTTTAATTACTTTTATCAATGTGAAAGCATGTTTTTCCATTATATTATACTTGAGTGTAGCATCACTTAAAGCATTTATAAATAAAGCAATGGGTTGTTCAAATCCATCATCGTTTTTTTGTAAAAGGACAGTTGCAACAGTATGTTCAGAAGAAAATGAAAAAATTATAAAATCCTTGGTAAAATCTGGGCTAATAAGGACTGGTGCTTTTGTCAATGTTTGTTTAACTTGGTCAAATGATTGCCTAGCTTCAATGTTCCATCTTATTTCTGGGTCTCCTTTTAGCATGTTTGTTATGTTTTTAAGAAGTTCTGCAAGGTTAGGGATAAATCTTCTTAGGAAGTTTATTCTACCAATAAACAATTGAAGTTCCTTAATGTTTCTTGGATGATTGATTTTCAGAATGGCTTCAATCCTTTTGGGATCAATTTTAATACCTTCATTAGAGATGATATGACCAAGAAGTTTTCCCTCTTCAAGGCTAAACAGTGTTTTCTTAGGGTTGAGTGAAATCCCAAACCTTCTACATTTCTCAAATACTCTTCTCAGATGTGACATATGTTCTTGATCAATTTTAGAATAAACTATGATGCCATCTAGATAGATCACAATAAATCTTCCAATTTCATTAGCAAAAGAAATATCCATTTCTCTTTGAAATGTGGCTCCAAAGTTCATTAACCCAAAGGGAATCTTCACATACATGAAGGTACCCCATGGAGTAGTAAAGGTTGTTTTATCTTGATCATCTAGGTGGAATAAAACCTAATTATAGCCTAAGAAACCATCTAATAAAGAAATCCTAGAAGACCCAACTACCTTCTATAGAATATGATCCATTTTTGGTAAAGGGTAGTTGTCCTTTACGGAGACTTTATTAAGGTTTCTAAAATCTATGCACGATTTGATTTCACCTGTTTTCTTCCTGGTTGGCACAATATTGGAAACCCATTTAGAGTACCTAAGAGGAACTATGATTTTATAGTCATACATTCTTTTAATTTCCTTCTCAATCAAAGGCATTAGAACTGGATTTATTCTTCGAAGGTTTTGTTTAAATGGTTTATGACCCTATTTAATTGGAATTTTGTGTTGTATAATCTATGTATAATATGTTTTAAGTTCTTCATAGCTCCAGGAAAAAACATCGTTGAACTCCTTGAATAAAGCAATGTATTTTTGTTTTTTAGCAGCTGGGAGTGATTTAGACAGTTTTATGATTTTGGGGTCTTTTTCAGTGCCTATGTTACAATCTTCTACTGCTGCTCTTGTGGGCTCAATCTTAAGATTTTTAGCCACATCATTGAAATCAAATAATTCCTCAAGTGGAACTAGACCTCTAGGTAAAACATTGTCCCTTAGCTAAAGTGTTTAGAACTCTTCTTTTTATGGGTCTATCTCAAGCAATTCTAATTTATTTACAATCTTATCTATTGGTGTATTTACATCTGGGTTTTCTAACTTCCTTTCTAGATTATAATGTACAACTATTTGGTTTTCTACTTCAGATTCCAAATCTATACTATCATCTTGAAATTCATCTTTAGATTGCAGGAAACTTTCAATTTATTTATCACTACCAAACACCTGCCAATACCTTATATTATCTGGTACAGCTGGTCAATTTTTCATTTCCATTGTATATTCCCAGTTAGGGTAAGGCATTTTACAAGAGCTGGTTGAAAAAGCCAGATTATATGGAATGACATTTTGTTTTCTAGGAATTTCATAAAGGTAATATTCAAGAAAACTCTGTAGAAAATCAAGCACAATGTTTCTGTATGCTCTCATCCTAGGGTGTTTAGCTGAATACTCTCCTTTAATTTGTTTTATAACTAACTCAGCATCCCCTTGAATGGATATTCTCTTGGCACCTAGTTTTTTCAAAAACTGTAATCCTAATATAAGGGCTGCATACTCTGCTATGTTATTGGTACACTAAAAATTGAGCTTGTATGAGTGACCCTCAGCATGATTGTTTCCTGTGTTTACCACCCATATTCCTACTCCAGAACCGTCTTTTCTACAAGAACTATCAAAGATCGTGTTCGAAAGAGGTTCAGGAGGAGTATCTAGTTCTATTTTTTGTGTTCAGTATGGGTCTGTTTTAGAAACTTCAATTTCAACATTGATCACCTGAGTGTTGATATCTCCATCATTATAAATAATGAAGGAGCCTAAATCTGAGTGAACAGAGTAAAGTGGATAGTTGCGAGGCTTTTCTTGACAACTCACCATGAATTTCATCAAAGTTTCCCTATATAATCTTCTTTGCTTCCCAAAACTGGTATGGTGGCAAAGGTCATATCCATCTGTAGGGTACCTTGTAATTTTTCTCCCAATGAGTGTGACAATAGCAGGCCATACTTAGGGGGAATATTAGCAACCACTATATCCATTACTAGACTTTTGGCAAGGATTTGAGCTAAAGTAACACATACGCCTTTGATGAGACCTAAACATCTTACTTTGCTAGAATCAAAGGAATACAAGCCTTTATAAGGTCTGGTAATGTCAAGTCCTAATTTCTCCATAACAACTTTAGGCATTAAATTGTGAGAAGCACTTGAATCTAACATAGCATTATGGATAATTTTATCATCAATATTTAGGCTTACATTGCATGGAGGAACTCCTACTTCCTATGGTTTTCCCTCAACTTTCGGTCCAAATAAGGGTTCAGGTTGATCATCATTCATATTTACAGAGTCTATGTTTTCCCCTATATTTAGAGCTTTCATTACTTGGGGTCTGTACATGTTTTTGTTCATTAAGTTTGTTAGAGGAATATGAATTTTCAGTTTTGCTAATTCATTTTCAATATTCAATGATGTTTGAATCTTAATGAGGTTGGGAAGTTCATATTGATCTGTGATTTCTTTTTTTATAGGCTCTTTTAACTTACTTGTGGTTGGGATATATGTTTGATTAGTTTTATAAACAATATAAACTACATTTTTAACAAGAGTTTCTACTTTCTTTTTACCAGAATTATCCACGGTTTTCTTAGGAAGACTTTCTGTGGTTTTCCTAGGATCAATTTCAGATGATTTTTAGTAGGATTATTAGAGTTTTTGCTATTGAGAGGGTATGAATTCTTTTTTCTCAGAAGTTTATACTGCCTATGGACCTCCATGATGGCATTTTAAAAACCTTGTTTATACTCATCTGATTCTTCAGAATCTAGTTGAGTTTGAGCTAGGAGAAAAAGTTCTTGCTCTTCTTGAGTGAGAAAAAATGTTTCATACTCATTTATTCCCATTAGGTTTATTTAATTATCCTCCAAATATTCAATAACATTACCTTCATCACCAGTGTAATTTTTCTGAAAAGGAAGCCAAACCTTCTAGTCTGGACTCTTTTTTTCTCATTGTTTGATTTGGGGAACATTCCTTCTAAATTTTTGGTTTCTATTTTGAGGAGCATTTTGGTTCTCTCTTATTTGAGCTTGATCATTTATGTTTACTCTTTGCATCATCTTTTCCACTACCCTCACTAAGTTATCAATTTTATGATCAGAGTTGGGAGTGGAAGGCTCTTCTTTTATGGTAACCCTGCTTTCAAATTTTAATTTGGCCTTCTTGGCTAAGATGTTAGCCTAAAATTTCATAGCATTAGCTTGCATTTCTTCCAAAATTGTTGGGTCTCTCTCTCTCTAAGTTGATATTCCATGTCTACATTGAAACCATCAGGAAAATCAATTAAAGCCAGACCAGGGGAGGGCTTGATGTCTGTTGGAATGGCATTGTGAACATTATTAAACCATTCACAGTATTCTTCCACACCTTCATTTGGCTTTATTTTCAGTCTTTTATATTCATTTAGGAGTTGAAGTGGATTTTTATTGATCTCCCATCTAGCTAAAAAAGTCTGATGGAATGCATCAAGGTTAGCTATACTTCCTATAGGTAAACTCCTAAACCATTTTTTGACATCACCTCCTAAACTTTGAGCAAACAATCTCATTTTTACATCAGCTTCATCTACTTCTTGAAAGTCAAGAACATCATTCATTCTATCCACATGCTGCTAAGCAGTATGAGAACCATTATTGTCAAAGGTCATAATTTTGGACTGGTAATATGCAGGCATAAAATTGAGCTGGCTTGGTAACACCAAAGGTGCATACCTACCTGTCAGAGCTGGTCTGTTAGATTGACTGGAAAATGGACCTGTGGTAGGGGTAGTTGTGATAACTACAGGGATAGTAGGAATAATAGTCTGAGATATAATAGGTGAGGAAGTAGAGAGTATGGAATGAGTAGAAGTAGGGGGTTGTAGATTAACAGACAAGGAGGATTGATTGGATAAAGAAGTTGTTGCAATAGTTAAAGCTGAAAATTCAATAGATTGTTGAATATAAGCTTCATCAATGGCTTGGTTCAAAATAGAAACTAGATCCTGTAATTTATCAAATTTTTGTAGGGATTCAAGATCAAGATCTATTTGAAAAGACTGGTTTTGGGGTATATATGGTTGTAGTATGGCTTTATCAATAATACTCTGATCTACAAAACTCTCATATTTTGATTTAAAGAAACTATGCAGTATGGGGTATATATGGTTGCAGTATGGCTTTATCAATAATAGTCTAATCTACAAAACTCTCAGATTTTGATTTAAAGGAAAATCAAACTTTATATCTTGAATAGTTTCAAATTTCTCTGGAAGGGAGATAGACCTTGACAAAAGACTATTCTCAAGAAGAGAATTAAACCTAGACAATGGACTATTACTACCTTGACTCTCTATAAGACTTTTCTTCCTCACCAGTCTCTCTGGATTATCTACAAATTCAGCAGGGTTGGGATCAGGGTGAGCTCTAGTGAAATTCTTTTGGGAGATAGGTCTATTAAAAATTCATCACACAACTAATACAATCAAAATTAATGAGACACTCAAATATATACAAGATAACAACCTCATATCATGTATTTCATAATGATATAACAATGTTATCTAACTGAAATACTCATGGAATACTAGGGAATAATGATTTTTAAATCTAGACAAAATTTGATGTCTCCAGTATGGTCGCCACTATGTTGTCGTTTTGTATTTTTGAGGTTGAGGGAGTAAACACATAGGACAACATCAAAACCATTTTGGCAGTTGGGATCTAGCCTTGCTAGCTTCAGAGAGGGATCTCTCTATAAAATTTAGCTTTGTTTTATGTGAATTTTAGGCTAGTTATGACTATACTTTTTTGTTTTGATTTGATTGGATTGGTTGATTTAAGTATTATAATTCCATTAGGCTATGGAGTCTATAGATTAAACTGGATTTTGCATCAATTTTTAGAGGAGTTCTCATAGGGCAAGCTAGGTTGCACTATTTGGATCTTTTCAAAAATAAATGGATTGTGAAATAGCATAAGTGTGAGGTTCAATAGAAATCAAGGAACAATTAAGAATTCCTTTATTTGACTTTAGAGAAAAACATGAAAATTATTAATAGCTAGAATAGGGTTCTCTAAATAACAAATCCTATTCGTCACAGTTTTTGTTAAATAATTCAAATATTCAAAATAACAGAGAAAGAAAAACAATGTTTAAATAAATAAATAGAAGAAACACATCACCATTTGGTACTCCACATGAATCCTGTGAAAGGTCCTTATACTATCGATGCTCTGGTACTTTGAAAATTACAATATGTAGAAGAAATTACATTCAGAAATCAACCATTAATACTTCAAACAATGAAGTATTTATACTAATAATTACAAAAATCATTTACAAAATCATTTTCAAATCAACAATGTATTATTAGCCTAATTACAAAAAATATGATTTATTCCTAGCAACAAAATAGGCCACGTAGACATCTAGAAGGAAAGGTGGCTCTCTTTTGATGGATTCAATTACTGAGTCAACCTGAAATTGTGTTGCGTTGGTGTGCTGACTGTCGTGCTGGCTGATGTGCTGGATGTTGTCTTACTGCATCCAAATTACTCTCTAGTAAATCACAAAGTTCTTCCCATCTCTTTTGATCTGGTATGGTCAATTTTATTACCCTCCGATAAATTTCATCTACCTCTATGTATTTGGAAAAAGTTGGTTTCACTGTAAAAATGTGTTTTACCTCATTCTGTATGTAGAAATCATTTGACATGGTTTCTAAAAATGCCCTTGATGTCATACTGCTCTTAATCCCACTGAACTTGATGCTGCTCCTGGCCATTTCTTTCATCTTCGGGACATATTCTTCCTGAGTGATCAATTTATCATTTATTACAATAAATGTTGGGCAACCCTTTCTAGATCAATGCTTCAATTCTGTTGCAGAACCTCTTTACTCCCAGCTCCAAGATTTCACATCTTTCTTCCAACTGATCAATAAGGTTCCTCTTAGTCAAGACTTTCTTGACTTCCAAAATAGTGGTAGTTTTGTCACTGATTCCTAATCCTTCATGTTCATATTTTGACTTATAATTAAGGAATCTGATAATGTTGAAGGCTTCTGTGGGCATCTCTCCAAGCTTCTCCCTTCCTTGCACAATGGTTTCTGTATCCTTTTCTATCAGCTCCTTCTGCTCAAACATGATTTGGACAGAAGGCCAAATCTCATTCATAGAATCTAGTATTGATCCAAGAGGGCCTTGTCAGATCAATTACACATGCACAATGTCGTCATCAGCAATTCAGTCCGGTGTTGTTCAGTTTCGACGGTGTTGATTATGGTTCAGGCTTTTCAGGTGATGTTAATGGTTTTCATGGTGATGGTTTTGTACCTGGCTGTCGACATGTGGTTGTCGTCAGTTCCGCCAGGATTTGGTTGTCGACATGTGTTTGTCGTTCGCCTCGCAGGATTTGGGTTGTCATCCACTTTGGAGGATTTGGTGTCGACATGGGTTTTTTCATCTACTTGCAGGTTTTGATGTCGATGGGTTTGTCTTCATGTGACGTTTGTTGCTAATGTCGCTTGGTGACAACTGGTTGTAAATGGTTTTGATGTAAAGATCTAAACCTATGCTAAACCCTAAACTTAGAACATAATACAAACCCAATCCTAAACCTAAATCCATACATTACATACCATAAACCTATTGTAACCTATATTTCAAAACATTAAAAGGTCTAACCCTAAGTCCTAAAAACCTAACCATATGCTAATACAAACAATGTATTAAAAAAATGTTTGAAAACAAAACATATAAACCAATGTTTTAACCCGCGGGCCATGTAAATACATTACAAAACATTGCAAATACATTAACACAGTCCCTAACGACAGAGGAGACCGCAACAGAACTATTGTTCATGTGAACAAGTAGAGTTATCAACCATGACCGTAGTCCTCTGACCACAGGCCTTAACCGCGCGGGTATGGAAACCATAGCAGCGGATATGTGGTTAGCGAAATTCAGAACCGCAGACATGTGAGAGGTGTGTTGACAACGATGGAGGTTACAGCTGAACGTAGCAGACAAGATAATCAGGTGGAGATTGTAACGGTAGCTATCACATGAACACACTGCAGACCAAAACTGTCGAAGGATAAACCCCTATGTGGCAGTCAGCCAGTTGACTACCAAGGGAACTCCACCTAGTCACATGACAACTTCTTGTTCAGCATGCCGGTTGGTAATAGCTAGGCAGCGGTTCGGTGGGATAGACTATGGTATTTTTGGGTTTTTAATTGTTTTTATTTAGTTATTAATTCGAAGACCATGGCAACCTAACCCTAAGGTGTCCAACCATGACAAGACCGAACCAATTCAAACCCTATTTTGAGTTGATTCACTCCTAAAATAAACATGAAGGAGTTAGAGTGCACCTGGTGGGTTTTAAAAGGATGTTTACTCATTGAAGGAAAGAGGAGAATGGTTTTGGATTTTGTATGCAGGTTCTAGAGGTCATAGTCATTTTTGTTTTCAGTGTAATAGGAGCATACAGAGTCAAAATTGGGAACCGTACAGGTGTTGGAAATATGGTTCAGAGAGATATTCTTTGACAGTGGCCAGAAGTGCTTGTGTGTACATTCAGTTTGGTCAAATATCTGTGTAATCAACCTCTTCTGTTTCAATCCTAATAAAGCAGTCGCCCATATTGAAAGCGAACCTGGAGACATAGTCCATCAGGGACAAACTCCGTAATCAATCTTGTTGTCTAGTATCACTGTGTGTTTGTTGTTTTCATTACTATTTTGCATCTTACTTATGTCTTATCAGCTATCGTAAAGTCTTTCTTCTGAAGCAGTTCTCTTGGTTTTTGCACTTTCAGCTAACATTCAATTCATTAATGGCTAATCAATTCTCCATCAGTTTTAACATATTTCAGATCATATAATTTCATATCAGAGTAGGTTGTGTTTGTAGAATTTTCCATTGAATATTAACTAGGCCAAAGTCGCAACGTGGAGAAGGAATCCTTGAGAAGATTGATCCAGAGATTGGAAAGCGACGAGTCATTCATAAGTCAACCATGATAAGATCTTATGCATGTGAAAATACTGAAACTAAGATGAGTGATGAGCAGTTTCAGCAAGAATTTTTGACTATGCAACAGATTGTGGGAGAACTTTATGAAGACAAGAAGGCGAGAGATGCAGCTTCTTCTTCAAAGACATCGAAGAGGGACAAAGGTAAAGGCAGGGCTGATAAACCTCCTTCACCTCCATCATCTCCATCATCCCCTTCTTCTTCTTCTTCTTCCAGTACAGAGTCTGAAAGATAAAAGAAACTGAATAAAACCTCTCTTTTCAAACTTGATGTAAAATTTGAGTTACCTATTTATGATGGCGAAATGAATCCTAAAAAGCTAGATAACTAGATTAAGCAGTTAGAAGTGTATTGTCGTATTCAGAGCATCTCTGATGATAAAATGAAAATTTAGTTAGCTACACTTAGAATGAGGGGAACAACTTTAATTTGGCAGGAAAGTAAAACTCAGATAGACGTTAAGCGAAAAGGAAAAGTCATTTCTTCATGGTCTAAGTTTTTAAAATCTCTTAGGAAACAATTCTATCCTTTAGGATACATGCTGCAAGCTGTTATTGATTGGCAGCATTTGAGGCAAGGTAAGGGGCAGAGTGTTCAAGAGTTTACTTAAGATTTCAGAAAGAAAGCATTGGTGCTTGGTATTTCATTGGATACACGTGAAACTTTGTTAAAATACATCGACAATTTACATTCATATTTGCAACATACATTATTGATGTTTAATCTTGATGATTTTGATGAAGTGTGTGTTTAGGCCATACATATTGAATCGGGTGGTAGACCATTCAAGTTTTCATCACAATCATCCAAAGAGTTGGAAATCAAAGATTCCAATGACAGTAAAGGGAAAAACAATTCGAAGAGAAAGAAATCAGTGATAGATCAAAAGGAAAGACCTACTTGTTCTCATTTCCAGAGAATCGGTCATGATGAATCTAAGTTCCCGAAACTTCATCCAGAACTTAAGCCCAAAAAGTTTCTTAAGGAGAAGGATGAAAAGAAGGCAATTGTAGCAGTCCAACAAGATCTAGGTTCAGATTTAGGTGATGAAAGGAGGATAACACTATGGTTATGACAGGTAAAACTTTTTATACTGGTTCAAGTTCGAAAACTATTGCATCTTCATCAAACATCAATCCTTCAAATGAGGATAAAAGTGTTGAATTGTTTAACATAAGGATAACTTCTAAGCATACAAAGATAGATACAATGTTTGACAGTGGATCATAGGTGAATTTAATATCTGAATATTTAGTTAAGAATTTGGGTTTGGAAACACGAAATTATCCAAGACCATACCCATTAGGATGGATAAATAAATCAACTTAGATAAAAGTCACAAAATAGTGTCGATTAAGATTTTCCATTAAAGCTAATTACATTGATGAAGTGGAATTAGATGTGGTTCCAGTACACATATGTGGAGTTGTCTTAGGAAGTCCTTATATTTATGATTGTGATGCAGTATTTTACAGGAGAGAGCATAAATATCACCTTAAGAAAGATGGGTTTGAATTTATTGCCAGGGTACATCAAAGTAAAAATCATTTGAATATTAATGCTAATCAGATGAAGTGATTAATAATTTCAAATAAAATATTTGTAATCATGTGTGTAAAGGAACAACATAAGAAACAACATGATGTTTGTTCATGTTATGAGACTCAGCTTAAAGATAGTTTGATCAAAGTGATAGAAAATATTCTAGTTCTATGTAAAACCAAACATCTTACTCATAAGCAGGGAATACAACATGAATTTCAGTTGATGCTTAAAGATCCTATTCCTAATGTCAGAATGAAACAATTCAATCCAAGTTTAGAAATTAACAGTTACAAGGATGCAGGTCAGTATTGGGGAAAGCTAGTGGTAAATTTCTCTTATATTGTGTCACCATTTCATGTTTTGAATAGTTTGGAAGCCTCTTTTCAAGTGGAGAGGAAGCCCATTTGTATTCATATCAAAGCCTTTTCTAATGCAGTGTCAAAACATCTAAGGGAAAGTTACGCATTAGGGGAAAGTGCTAATAAATGGAAACATCATTTGATAAATAAGGAAAAAGTGATTCAAACAAATCAACAGCTAATTCAATACTTTTAAAGACAAACCAAGTTGCATCAATTTTCAAATTACAGTTTGATGGGTCTATGGCAGCAAGTTCACTTAGTAATCAGGAAGCAGGAAAGTATGACAACTCAAGTAGCTAGTTTGATGTCAAAAATGTCTTTGATTATCTCTGTCATTCTGAAATATAGATTTTTAATACATGTCAATGGTATTGAACAATATCCTCTAGAGCTTGTTTTCAAAGATGATTATGAATCACTAACTCATGGTATTTCATGGAAATAAATCAATTGCCATGTTCATAACAGGTTGTTTGACCATCTTCGCAAGTTTTTCATACTGCAGATGGATGGAACAAGTCACCGACTCAAAATGTTCTACGGTCAGCATCATCAGGGACATCACTTTCAGGTGGTTGATCAAATGTATTGGTACGTCATCAACGCAAGGTGGAGAGTGAGGGAGCTCTACCCTCATCGACTATTTTCTTAGTCAAACCTTTTTGGTCCAAAAGCATTCAAGTGGAGAGGATTGATCTAGGAGGATCTTGTCAGATCAATTACACAGGTACAGGGTTGTCATCAGCAATTCATTCTGGTGCCGTTTAGTTTCGATAGCGTTGATTATGGTTTAGGTTGTTCAAGTGATGTTAATGGCTTTCATTGTGATGATTTTGTACCTCACTGTCGACATGTGGTTGTCGTCGGTTCTGCCAGCATTTGGTCGTCGACATGTGTTTGTCGTTCACCTCGCAGGATTTGGGTTTTCATCCACTTTGTAGGATTTGGTGTCGACGTGGGTTTTTTTGTCCACTCGCAGGTTTTGATGTCGATGGGTTTGTCATCATGTGACGTTTTTTGCTAATTTCGCTTGGTGACAATTGGTTGTAAATGGTTTTGATGTAAAGATCTAAACCTATGCTAAACCCTAAACCTAGAACATAATAAAAACCTAATCTTAAACCTAAATCCATACATTACATACCATAAACCTATTGTAACCTATATTTCAAAACATTAAAAGGTCTAACCCTAAGTCCTAAAAACCTAAACATATGCCAATACAAACAATGTGTTAAAAAAATGTTTGAAAACAAAACATATAAACCAATTTTTAACCCTCGAGCTATGTAAATACATTAGAAAAACATTGAAAATACATTAACATAGTCCCTAACCACAGAGGAGACCGTAGCGGAACCATTGTTCATGTGAAAAAGTGGAGATATCATCCATGACCACAGTCCTCTGACCGTGGGCCTTAACCATGCAAATATGGAAACCATAGAAGCATATATGTGATCAGCAGAATTCAGAACAATAGACATGTGAGCGGTGTGTTGACAACGGTGGAGGTTACAGCTAACCATAGCGGACAAGATAACTGGGCGGAGGTTTTAATGGTAGCTATCACATGAACACACTGCAGACTGGAACCATTGGAGGATAAGCCCCTTCGTGGCAGTTAGCTAGTCAACTGCAAAGGGAACTCCACCTAGTCACATGACAACTTCTTGTTCAGCACGTCGGTTGATAACCGCCAGCGGTTCGGTGGGATAGACTATGGTATTTTTTGGTTTTTAATTGTTTTTATGTAGTTATTAATTTGAAGACCATGGATACCTAGCCCTCAGGTGTCCAACCATGACAAGGCTGAACCAATTCAAACCCTATTTTGAGCTGATTCACTTCTAAAATAAACATGAAGGAGTTAGAGTGCACCTGGTGGGTTTTAAAAGGCGGTTTTTTCATTGAAGGAAAGAGGAGAGTGGTTTTGGATTTTTTATGCAGGTTCTGGAGGTCATAGTCGTTTTTGTTTTTTAGTGTAACAGGAGCATCCTGAGTCGAAATTGGGAACCGTAATAGGCGTTGGAAAACTAGTTTAGAGAGCTATCCTTTGACAATGACCAGAAGTGCCTGCATGCACATTCAGTTTGGTCGAATCTCTATGTAATCAACCTCTTCTGTTTCAATCCTAATAAAGCGGTTTCCCATCTTGAAAGTGGACACGAAGACATAATCCATCAGGGACAAACTCTGTAATCAATCTTGATGTCTTGTATCACTGTGTATTTGTTGTTTTCATTATTGTTTTGCATCTTACTTATATTTTATCAACTTTCGTAAAGTCTTTCTTCTCAAGAAGTTCTCTCGGTTTTCGCGCTTTCAGCTAACATTCAATTCATTAATGGCTAATCAATTCTACATTAGTTTTAACATATGATCATTTCAGATCAAGTATACCCATCCAAATGGTTTCCTTGGCTTGGGCCAAGGTCTGACCAATTGAGGTATTCCTTTCTACCTTTTGCAACTTCTCCAACAGTCTCTGTGATTTCTGCATTTCAGTAACATGAGAAGCTTCAGCTTTGGCCTTTTGTACTTCTAAAGCTTTGAGATGATCCTACAAGGTCTTGATTTCCTTTGACTGGATGGACATGTTCTCCAGTGTCTTGGTCACTTTTTCAACACTTGCAGTATGAATGGAAGAGGTAGCTGTGGTGGCTATTCCTATTACTGGAAGCTATGAAATGGGAATGACATCCAGGGGGACAATGGCCATCTTCTGACTTTGTTCTTTCTCTTTTATCATCTTCTCCATTTTAGCCTCCATCTATCTAATCTGTATGTTCTACTCTATAATCAGCTTCATGATGTCTTCCTTCTGTGCTTCATTTTATTCAATCTCCTTGGTCAATGGGTCCTCTGTGGCTGGCAGCTTGAGCTGATTTCTCAAGGCTGCAATGTCCAGATTCTTATTTTTTATAATCTCCTCTGCAGCATTTATATCTTTAGGGTCATACCGTATCTTTACCACCAAATCCTCCAAAGACATAATCCTGCTATCCTTTTCCAAGGAGGACACCTTCTCCATTTTCAACTGAGATTGAACATTAGCAAATAAAACCTACAACTTGGATAATGAAATAGTAGTGTTATTCAATGTAGAAGATAGCATCTCACTAGTTTGCTTGTGCATCTCCATTTGATCAATGGGATGAATGTCTTTGGTGCTGAACTCAAAGGTAGTTCTCTCGTAGTCCGCTGCTATTTTTGGTTGTGAAATTTGGGCCTCAAGAAAGGCCATCTGCATATTTCCATGCTCTGTGTCAAAAACTGATAACAATATGCTCTTTGAGCTAGAGGTCTGCTTCCCAAACTGGTTATAGGTACTATTTTTAGGAATCTAATTTTTAAGATTAATATCCCTATACCTATAAAAAACTGTCTTCTCTTTCTCTCCTTAAACATTCAGGGATTCTAGCTCTTTTTCCTTATGAGCTTGTGATGATGAAGGTCCAGTAGGATATGTTGTAAATTTGCTGCTTGTAGGTGGTGAGTCTGTAATTATGATGGCACCCTGCTCTTCTGTCTATTTGTACACATCTGTCCTAGGAGTCAATTTTGTCCTCTTCCTGTAACTGATCCTAAAATCTTTGACCTCACTTCCAATTATTGATGAAGATCCCTCCTCCCTCTATCTTTTTCTTGATTTCTCTTGAGGAGTGGGAGTATGCAAACTGGAAGTAGAAAAGAGTTGTTCTTCAGCTTCCTCCAAGGTGTTTTCTGTCCAGTCCAATTGATTTTCATACTTCTCTATTCCAGGCCTTGAAGTATGGATATAAGGAGTACTTTTATTCTCTACCCTGAGCTTTGAAATGATGCCACAAGGGTCATAGGACCATGTAAAGCTCAGGCTAAACTTCATTTCTTTAAGCATCTTGTTCGCTTCTTCACCTGTTGTCCTAGTATTACATACAAATGGGCCCACATTTGTCTTTATTTGGAACTTTGATTTCTTCTTGGCCACTACAAAATGAATGTCATTAGAATTCAACATTTGTCTAATATAATCCAGGGAAAAAATCCTCATAGGGAGGTATTTAGGGAGTTTGTAGGGTGCCAATTGACAACCATAAACCTTGATGTCAGTGTATTTTTGGTATAAATACCAATTCTTTGACTGATCTATTAGATGCAAAATTCTCTTGATTTCTTCACTGGTTCTGGGTTGTATTGAACTGTTAAGGATGTTCATTTTTGGGTGAAAAAAATCCTCAATAAACTGATTATAAGAGAACTGTTGTTGCTCTTTCATGACCAATGATGTCCAAAAGATCAATGTCTATTGGTTTCCTACATCATCAAGCCTCTACATTGCAAAACTGAACTTATCTGCCTGATAGTAAAGGAACATATAGATCAAAATGGAGGTGTAATTATACACTTTTTCTATGGGAAACTTTATAAATTACTCATGAATGTTGTCAGCCAAGAATTGACTAAATTGAACACAATGGATGGCTTACTAACTGTGGAAAATATGGAGAGGAAACCTAAAATGAGCTCATCTACCCACTAATTAGAATAATAACCTAAAATATAGGAAACCATGGATATAATTTGCTTGGCTTGATCAGGGAAGATGGAGGAAGGATATGGAGGATTCTTTTTGGGTAACTTGGCATTCTTAGGTAAGAATATCTCAAAGATTTTGGCTCTAGTAGTGAAATCCAACTTCTGATAAAGCTGCGTGATGGCTTCTAAGGAGAAAGGAGTACTATTTTCCACAGAGGGAGCTAGCATTATTTAGTCAATGGACTGGGCAGTTATGGTAAAGACGATGTCCCTTGATGGGGCCGTGATAGCTCTTTGGGCAAGGACATAACATGCTTGACATTTTCTAGTAAAATATGGGGCTTGGAAGGTCAAGGGGAAGATGTAATGGGGAAGATTGGACTCTTAGAGTCCAATTTCATCAATTTTATCTGCATGTTTGTCTTCTAACCAACAATATAACTATAGAAAGTCACAGTCACATTGAGTTTCACTAATCCTATAATCCATGTCGGCTAAAGGGATATGATCTAAATATACAGAGGGAGGGATTAATGGATTAACAGGCTTATCTTGGGTTTTTCTTTTGGGAGGCATGACTGTATCAGAGAAATAAATAGTAAGAGAATTTGATAGAGAGCTTACTGGGAAACAATTTGGGTAACGAATTGACAGGTGAAGGAGACAGAGGACTATCCATGTTTGTCTGGTTCTAGTTGTGGAAATGTTCTGAGATAGTTGGTGCACAAAAGTTATCAATAACCATAAATAAATAGTGGAAGGGATGAAAATGATAGGATGAGCAGTAAAAGGAAGGAGAGTGATTTCATAAGAAGTTTTTTAACATTTTGAAAGTCCCATTGAAAAGGGTGTGGGACAGTTGAGTTCGAACGATTACCCGGAACTAAATTGAATGTTGAATGGTTGTTTTTGTCGGGAGTGCATTTTAGTAGACAACAACTAGGTGACGTGGTGGGAGGAGCATGGCAGAGGAGTCGTGGTGGGTGTTAGGTTCCTATACCAATAGAAGTCATAATTTTGAATGACTAAGGTTAAGCCTTGTAATATTGTACATACCTTTTCTTTCTGCAAATGTTTTCCATATTAAAAAGTTAGAAAATGTAAAGAGGGTATGTCCTAAAAGAAAAATCAAAGGAAAAAAGAATAATAGAAGGTAAAAAAAATGAAAATATATGAACCCCAAAAACAAAAAGAGACCATGAAAGTGTGCAAGTCTAAATGCCACTACTATTTAATTTTATGCATAATAATGATTGTGTGCACCTTGTTATTCATGCCACAATCCATGGTAATCAAACTGTTTAATCTTGATTATTTCATGCTTTGAATTTTATATTTATAGTTAGAGAATAAAATCTGACCAAAAAATTTAATCTTGGCAGATCATTAGATAGGTAGAGAAAATAAAAGGAGCTCATAAGCTTAATCTGAGCCCTTGGATGATATAAGGTTAGAAATATATAGGTTGTTTGATCAAAGAAAAGATAGAATAAGGGTTTGTTAGCCTAAATGCACCCAAATAAACAAGAAAAATGCTAGAATAGGTAAATGGGTAAGTAGAAAAAAGGTTGCTGAAGTATAAAGTTAATTGGATCAAAATACATACATCATACTTAGGCTCATATTTCAACATGTATGATCAATTATGAAGGCAAAAGAAAAGGTTTACAAGTCCATGTGATTAACTCCCCCTCATTCATTTTTCCCCTTTACTTACTAATTTCCTATCCACAAGTATGTTCTAGTACTCTAAATCCTACAAGTCAAAGAGGCTTAGAGAATTTCTCTGACTTTTGGTGGGACCAGACCCTCGGCTTAATGACTTATGGAAACAAGTGCTAGAATGCCCTTCATAAAATCCATTCCCCTCCTCATCACCCTAAGAAAACCCCTTTTCCTAAGGTTAAACACCATTTGCCTAGGAAAAGTGAAAACCCCCCATGTAAATCCCTCACCCAAAAACCCACAAAACAAAACCTTTTTATCTTAAGTATTGAGCCTAAGTGCGAAAAAATTACATTTTACCTTTTTTAGAGAAAAATCCACTCTACCACATTTCATATTAATTATTAACTTTATTATATAACTCCCCGATGAAATCCTTTTCCCATATATTAACTAAATCCTTATGTAAATACCCCACACCCTTAGTTTTAATAGAAACTAATACATTCACCCCTTATCCTGAAAAAACTAATAAAACCCTTGCTTAACCTTAAATAATCATAAATCACTTGTGATTAAAGCATCGGGCCCCTAAAAACTCCATACATTTCGTCCGTGTTATTCCTTCGCCCAACCACCGTCCGATCATTTGCGCCAAAAATCCTATGGTACATAGTCATATTGGGCTCACCCGATGCTCGACCTTTACCCAAAGTTGAGTTAAAGCTATGTTAAGCCTTGCCCGATGGTTTTAAAACCTATAATTAATTCCTAAATAAAACCAAACCATCGTGATTAAAGCCCATGGGCCCCCCTTAAACTCTCGTTCATTTCCTTCGCGCAAGTTTGTCACCTGACTGCCATTAGATCAACTTCCCACTCATCCAATGGTCCACAGCCATATTAGCCGTGCCCGATGGACAAAATTTACCCACATGATAAAGTGGTTTTCCCCGACCCCCCGAAGGCTACGTGTCAAGCTCTAGGCTATATCAGGTGACCCCTCCCAAAAATGCCTTCGCTTCATAAGCAGTGAGATGGCTTGGGAAACCGCCTCCCCGGCAACCGAATAAATTGAATTCTATCCATAAATATAAACTTCTACGCCAAATTCAAAAAGTTATCCATTAAGACTTAAAACCCTGAAAACCTTCGTTTTCGTGCCTTTCGCCCATTTCACAGTTAAAACCGTTAAACCCTTCAGTGCCACCCTAAACCTTTGTAACATCATTTGATCTCCATTTGCATTTAGAACATTGCGATGACTCCTTCCCCGGACATCCTTGTGCCATTAAAGCTATCAGTTGCCTTTCTTGCCGACCGAGGTTTTCTTAATAATTGTTGAATTTTATAGGTAATCCACAAAAGACCAAACCTTGGATAAACAATTCTCATTCTAGTCGCAGGACTTGTTCACTCCAAGTCTCAACAGGAAACCGATTTAAAACATGTATTCAGGAGAAAAAAAAAATTACACACAGAGCCAAGAAGAAAGCACTCACACAGAGCATTGACAGTCAAAACAGAGGAACCAGACAGAGGATGCAGTTTGAAGACAAAAAAATGAAATATACAGAGACTTGACCAATATCCACTACCCGATGCCGATACACATAAAAACAAAGGAATTTACTATTGAAACACACAATAAAAATATACAGTAAATGAAAAAACACAGTAAAGGATAAAGACAGGTCATCAAAGTGAAAGAGTATCAGAGTCAAAGTATATCAGAGAAATGCCTAAAGTAACTGAAGCTTCCAGCGTAAAATATTCAAACAACAAAGAGCATAAAGGGCTACAAACCAAACTATAAAGGGAAACAACACCACAATAAATGGGATAGCATGAGAGAAGTTCAATAGTTGTCTCTATCTTCTTGCAAGAAGATGTTTGTATTTCCTAGATTAAATCTCAAGTTAGTTTGAGATATTTTGTAATAATTTTTGTATAAATACTTCACAAATCGAAGTATGTAGGGTGGATTCTTAGACATTTCTATAGACTTCTTCAACAAAGACTGTAAGCATATTGTGTCACTGACTAGACCAACAAGCTAGATTGATGAATAAAGACAAGATATTTCACAGGATTCATGTGTTGAGCGAAGTGCAGATAAGTATTTTCTCACGTTGTTGTTTTCTTTCGTAAAATTTTTTCCATAATTTATATCTGAATCTGAATGCTATAAATGGAGTATTATCTCAGAATTTGTTTAATTACATTGTTTTAACAGTTAGGCATACAAATGTTTTCTACTAATATCTAAGTTAAGGAATTCTTAATTTCTCCTTAGTTTAGGTTGTCTCTTTATAATCTATAGCAAAGGATTCTTAATTGCCCTTTGTTTCCGATTACCCCTGTTCGTTGTTTAAGTCCTGGTCTAATAATTCTTGATTTTTCTCTCACCCTGATTCAAACCATTTCACCCCACTGGCCCAAAGACCTGCACTCTACTCTTCTATCTTGCCCTTTGAACATTCCCTTTAGTGAGTTAATTCTAGTTCTGATGCCCTTCTGTTGACTCCATAGCCCAATGGTCTAAAGACATCATTCTATCCATCTGTTTTAAGGATTCCACCATCCAATCTTCAATACAAATCAAAAATCCCCCTAAACATTCATAACTAGCCTGAAATCCCAACAAACAAAGCTAAATCATATAGAGAGAGCCCTCTCTGAGCCATAGGTTGGCTAGAGCCTATGCTTAAAAGTTGGTTTGCAGTTACCTCAGTCATTTTCTTTCTTCTGATAACTTCTAGAGAAAATTCTGAGTGATAACATAGTGGTGACCATAATGGGGGCATCGAATGCTCAGTCCTAATAAAGCTTTAAGAAAATTCTAAAATCTTCATTCTGAGCCTCTTAATGTCATTTGTTAGAAGTTATCTTGAAAAATATCACAAAACAAATAAATTTTTTTGAAAATCTAGCTTCCAGGAAGACTCATTTTACTAGGCCTAATCCAGATCCAAACCTTGCCCCAGTAGTTGATAATATTAACTCAATTTCAAGAAAATCCAAAAAAGAAGAAAGTTCAGTTAGCCAGATACCATTAGTTAAAGCTAATTCATGTCCTGATGAGTGGTTATTTTTAGAAGAGCTTCCCTTTGATGTGCCATTTGATCTTTCATTATTTAGAACAAAATCTGAAAATGCACTCAATGAAACTGTTCTAGATCCTGATTTTATTATAGACCTTGAAGTTCAAAAAGCCAACAAATCCATTGATGAATACATTCTAAAATCTCTAAAATCATCCATTAATACTGCCACAACCCCTAAGCTTTTTGAACAATCGTACATTACTTTGAGTTCACCTTTATTCCCTTCAACTTCATCAATAATACCTTCTAAAGTCCATTCTTCACCACCATTTGTACCTACTCTCCCTCACCAACTTATCATTACCCATTCATCACCTACGAGTCCTAGTTCTTCATCCAATATTGCATCATCTCCAAGTACCTCAACCCCACATCTTATCCCTTCCCAACTTAGAGTAATGGAAAATAGATATGCTCCTCTTGTTTTACCTGCCCAACTTGGTGCTATGCCAGCAGACTACCAAAGAAAAATTGTTCAATTCGATGGCACGGGACATTACACTATAGAGCAACATGTCAACAAGATAACAGATTACTTTGATTTGCACGAGATTGAAACAGATAATGTTCAAATGAGACTCTTTGCCTAGACTTTAGCTGGTGATGTTAGGAAATGGTTTAGAGTAGCCTGCTAATAGTATTGATAGTTTAGATGCATTTTGCCAACAATTTTTGAACAGATGGGAAAAGAAAAAGAGTCCCGTACAAATCCTTTCATAATATGAGAATATTAGAAGAGGACCTAATGAAACCGTTTAAGATTACTGCACTAGATTCAATAATATATATAACGCCATCCCAATTAATCTTAGACCCCCACCTAACTTAGCATTAATAAAGTTCCCTGATGGTTTTGAAATAGATATGGCATACCAACTTAGGGAAAGAAACCCCCCAACATTAGAAGAAATGCAAAGTGTAGCTGTTAGTGTTGAAGCTAATTTGTTAGCTAAAAGGGCTAGAGTCAGAAATGAAAAAAGAGGAACTGCTAAGGATGAAACTTCACCATCTGACATTAAAATAGATAGTTTAGCCAAAAGTATGGAAAAACAAATGGATAGAATAGATAACATAGAAGGGAAACCCCAATGGGATAACCAACAAGTGCCTCCAGTTAGAAACCCAACTTTTAGAAAAAAACAAAACCAAAACATTGGGAAAAATGGACTAGATCAGAACATTAGGCCTCCTTTTCAAGAAAATTATGTAGAGACATCCCAACCAGAAGATCCAGAACAAGATACAGAAATTAACTTAATGGGAATAAATGATGAGGACACTATTTTTCTAACCCAAGATGAGCAGGAACTGCATATGCTGCAGCAATTACAAATATAGTATGGAGAATCATTTGATTACAAAAAAGGATATGATTTTGCCATCTTTGAAGTACATAAACAATATAATCTAAGAAGAAAAAAGAATGCTGATGTCCCTAACCAAACCAAGAAAACAGTACAAAGTCAATCCAAGAAAATAAAAGGTGCCCCTGTTTCAAAAATCCTCCAAATTCTCCCTAGGAAGAACCCAAATTCTTCTAGCCCCACAATTGTAGATATAATCTCTGATCAACCTGCTGTTGATCCACCATCCACTTCAATTCCACCTAAGGAACCAGTGGACAAAGCCCAAAACATCAAATCTGAAAATCCACATAAGGAGATCCCCAATAAAGGAAAAGAAGACAAGCCTAGTCAAGCACCTGCTGTAAAAATTTGAAACCTTCAAAAGGAAAAAGTCTCTTTGCCATTCAATCTGGGAGCAGAGATAGAAAAGCTAAAGATTTTAGTTCCTTTAACAAAACTAATCAAGAGTGAAACATACAAATCATAGATAAACTAGACCTTAAACATTGCTGAAAATGAGGATTCTGTCAACTTGTTTGATGACCAACCAGAACTCATATTTGGTCCAGATGTTAATGGCAAACCATTAGAAGGAGGAGTTCCACCTTTTTATATTAGCCTTAGTATCCCTGATAAAATTCTTCAAATGCAATGTTGGATTCTGGGGCCTCTCACAAGTTAATACCCAAATCAGTGATGGAGAAATTAAACCTAGACATTACAAGACCTTACAAAGACTTATTCTCATTTGACTCCAGTCAGGTACAATGTCTAGGATTAATCAAAGACCTGTGTGTCACTTTAGTTCAATATCCTGCCAAAAGCATCCTTACGGATATTGTAGTTACTGACATCCCACCAAAGTATGGCATGTTGTTATCCAGATCATGGGGATCCAAACTTCAGGGATCCTTACAACTAGATATGTGATATGCAACAATCTCTATTTTTGGACAACCTAAGAAACTATACCGAGAAACCTTAATGAAATATATGGTAAGTAGCCAAGATTGGCCTCAAAACTTTCCCATCTACTCCATACACTCAAATATCGATTCTTTTATCCTGTATAATGCTAATCAAACACAAGAAGAAATTTCAGACAATACTAATACAGAACCAAAAGAAATTGCACTTTCTACACAAAATGAAACTAACCAAACTACAGAACTTTCCAATGAACAAGATGGTCAAATTGCTATAAATAATGAAAAGTTTTTTGCACCAGATAGTGAAAATTAGGATCACGAGATATTATGGAATTTAGAATTTGATGGATTAATCAATAAGTTAGGAGCAGGAGAAGGAGTGTGGGTATATAATTTGGAGAATAATCACTTAGAAGGCCATGCATATAGATTGAATTTTAAATGTGCCAATAATATGGTCGAGTATGAAGCATTAATTTTAGGTCTTAAGTTAGTTAGGAATCTAGGAGCTAAAACAATTTCTGTCATGGGAGACTCTGAACTAATTATAAAACAAATTGATTTTGTATATATGAAAAAATACCCTAGATTAAGTTGTTATAGAGGAACTATTGTAGAAATACTTAATTCTTTCCTAGAAACAAAGCTTGCAGTAATTCCTAGAAAACACAATATGCAAGCCCATAGTTTAGCAATGTTTGCTAGCACCTGCAAATTACCCTTCCAATCTAATCATCACTACACTGCTGAAGTTAGACATAGGCCTGCAATTCTAGATAATTTCAGAAGAAGAGTTTGTAAACACTACAAGAAAAAAGGTCATTGGTGAGGGTCATTCCTGTGACAGACCTCTAAGGTTCGTCACCAGTGTCGCATATGGTGATGGTCTTTAAAAAAGCGTTGTTGTAAGTGTATATAGTGATGTTCCTTTAAGGTTTGTCACCAAAGCCATTTTCAATGAAACTTTTGGTGAGGGTCGTTAAAGGCCCATCACTAATTCTCTCTTTTGTGACACTTATAGTGATGATCTTTTATTGACCCTAAACATGCTCTTTTTGGTTACTTTTGGTGATGATCAAAAAATGTTCATCATCATCGATCATTCCAATGAGTTTTTGATGACGCTTCATGCCTGCGATGAACCTTTAAGGCCTATCACCAATGTCGCATATGGTGACGATCTTTAAAAAGACATTGTTGTAAGTGTATATAGTGATGGTCCTTTAAGGTTTGTCACCAAAGCTATTTTCAATGACACTTTTGGTGAGGATCGTTAAAGGTCTGTCTCTAATTCTCTCTTTGGTGACACTTCTAGTGACGATCTTTTACTAACCCTCACCAATGCTCTTTTTGGTTACTTTTGGTGATGGTCAAAAAATGTTCGTCATCATTGATCATTCCAATGAGTTTTTGATGACTCTATGTGCCTGTTACTATATTTTTTGTCAAAAGATAACGATTTAAGACCATGGTTGTGGAGTCTTTTCATTATGTGTCCAAGGTCATAGTGGTTATAGTCAGTCAATTTGTTAAGAAGTAATTAGTGTGTATCATTTCCCTCAAGTCATAATAATATAGTTTTCCTATGAGTCAACACATGATTCATCTCTATTAGTTTTATTATCTAGCAATTTTCCTTTAAATAAAGTTCCACTAGTGTGTGTACGAACTATATTATTTAATACATAATCAAGATTTGTCAATTCTATTAATGAGAGAGGCCTATAAGCACTCATCAATACTCATGGCACACCTTAACATTCTTTGGAATAGTACACTAACATTCCTTGGCACCTCGCATGTCTTGGAACATCTTTGTACCTGGAACATATTTGTACCCAGAACATCTTGCCATGAGTAGGACACCCAAGCACATGTTGGCATGTCATAGCATAGCATAACACTCCCCTATCATGTGTTGGCATGCCTTGTAGTCCCTAACATGCCCTGGAACACCTTGGCATAATATTTCATTGATAAACATTGGCACTTGGCATGTATTGGAACATATTAGAAGTGTGCCTAGCATGCCCCTTTTGAAAAAGATAAAGTCACGACCTATTAACCCTCTTATGTGTTAATTTCCTTACATTTTAGCTTGGTTATTCCTTTTGTTGCCTTGAAACTCCTTGATGCATATTGGCATACTCTGGCACCCTGCACATCCTAGCATGTCTTAGCACCTGGCATGCCTTGGCACTATTTGGCACATGTTAGCACACCCCGGAACTACCTAGCACACTCTAGCACTTCTTGACATGCCCTGATATTCCCTGACATGCATTTAGTCGTGCTTATCATACCTTTTCACTCCCTCCTTGGCATGACAACTAGCACTCATTGACACTCCCCGACACACTCCCAACTAACACATTGGAACATCTTGACCGCATGCTACCCTAACACTCTAACATTCCTTAGCACTACCAAGCATGCCTTGTCACTCCTCCTTAGCACACTTGGAACTCACTGACACTCCCTATCGTACACTCTTATTCATTCATTTCCATGCATTATGATGTAGTGTTCCCTTGTGTTTTCCTAGCACTCCCTAACACTCCTTGGCACACATTGGCACATCTTGTCACTTGGAACATATTGGCATGTTTTCCTAACACTCTATCATGCCTTGGAACTGCCTAGCATACCTTGCCACTCCCTCCTTATCACACCTAGAACTTGCTAACACTCCCTATCACACCCTCTTATTCATTAATTTCCATGAAATTGAAACTAGTTGTCCCTTGTATTTCACTGGCACTCCCCGACATGTGTTGGCACCACACCCTAGCACCTAGCACATCTTAGCACTTGGCATGTCTTGGAATGACTAACATGCCTTGAAAATCTCTAGCATGTGTTAGCACTTCGTGGAATTCCCTGCACACCTTGGCACTCCCTAGTTGTCACGCCCTCATAGATAGCCTTACTTTTTTTGCGACTTGGGAACCCAACCAATTCATTGAAAAAATAGTGTTGTGCCTAGCCCAAAGTCTCCCTTTGTATGAACCTTCTTTTTCCATCCCCTTATCACAATCATAAGATTTCCTCCTGCAATTCCTATTCTAAAATTCTCTTAACACACTTCATCCTTGGGAGACCTGAAATTTAGTAACATTCACTAGGCTTTCCATGCACTTTGACCTAATTCTCCCTTATGATGCCCTGGCACTCCCAAAAACTCCTCAACATGCATTGAAATTGTCTGGCATGTGTTAGCACACCTTTTCATTCCTTCGCACACCCAATCACTCCTTATCTATCATGCCCTCACAACTACCGTTGTTTTATTTTAGACTTGGGAACCCAACCTAGTATTGCTTCGACTACAACAACTTGGCTAAGTTATAAGTACTACAACTAGACTACGCCTTGTTTACCTAAGAGTGACCTATAAATCATCTTAGGCTACTCATGTCCAATCTTAACTCATCCCACTTAACAAGTTACCAAGTCAAGGCTCATGTCCAACTGTGGCCATAAAAATAACTAAGCAACATAGTTTACATCTTGACATGCCATAACACCTGGCATGTCTAACAATACCTTGCCACTATGTGGCATGTGTTAGCATTCCCTTCATTCCTTGGAATTCTTTGGCACTCCCTCACACACCCTACCACTCCCTGACATGCCCTAGCACTCTAAGATTCCTTGACACTACCTATCATACCTTGTCACTCCTTAGCACAACTAAAACTCGTTGACACTCCCTGTCACACACTCTTATTCATTCATTTCCATGCATTTGAAACTAGTGCTCACTTTCATTTCGCTGGCACTCCATAACACTCCTTGGCATTTACTGGTAAACCCTAACACCTGACACATATTGGTGTGTTTCCCTAGCCTCTAGCATGCCTTAACAATGCCTAACATACCTTATCACTCCCTCCTTAGCACACCTAGAATTCACTGACACTTCCTATCACAAACTCTTAATTGTTCATTTGCATGCATTATTTTGACCTAGTGCTCCCTTGTGTTTCCCTAACACTCCATAACACGTGTTGGTACACCCTGGCACCTGGCACATCTTGGCCAAATACCGCTCTGGCACGCTATCATGATTTAGCGCTGCCTAACATACCATGGAACTCCCTCCTTATCACACATGGAACTTACTGACACTCCTTGTCACACACTCTTATTCGTTCATTTCCATGCATGTTTCAATCACATTTGTCATATCCATTTTTAACATATGTTTTTGAATCTAAAATTATGCTTTTTATAAATAATTTTGACCTAGATTTTTGACATATATTATATTAGTTTTTTGGACAAAATAATTTTCAACTTTATTATCAACCTAATTTGTGACCCCTATTTAAAATATGGTTGGATCACAAAGTCACACAATAGGTTGAAAAAACCTTTTCGTAAGTAATTTCAAGGTGCATTTGAGGCGTAAGAAAAGGCTTATGGCTGTAGTGCTGGCTAATTCTCTTCTACTAATTAACCATAAATACGAAGATGATCAAAATAAACACCATGAAAGGGGAATCAATTGTCCTTGGTGAAGAGATAGAGAGGTTGTATATGAGCATAGAGGGTGGGTAACTAGGGAATCCTTCACCCATTAGTTAAATTGATCATTAGTTATTTGAGAGGCACATTTTAATCTTCCAAGTCATTCTTAGAAAACATTCAACATATTGGACTCTTTTTGCCTACACTAAAGAGAATTAAAGGGAAGAAAATCCCTAAGGCATTGTCGACCATAGTAGGGGAAGATCTTCCTTATGTCATGTAGGGAAGTGAAAAAGAGTGCCATTGATATTTGTGGGTTAGATTTTATCTGTAATACTTTGTAATGAGTGAAGTAACAATTCCATGAGAGCAATGGGTTGGGTTGAGTGAGTGGGAGCCTATATCTTACATTGATTTTCCCTAGTGACCTCATAACCCAACTTGGGGATGGCATCTTAAGTGGATGCCTATGACTAGGAGGAAATTTGTTCATATGAAACTAATTTCCTTGGATCATTCTTAGTTAAAAACGAGTGTCTATGAAATTTGATTGAATATTATTTACTGTAATAAATTAACATGGATTATGCATGTTATGTGTGGTCAGATTTAATTTAAACATAGATTCTTGGTTGTTATGAAATGTTAATGAATGCTTGTTTAATCACATATCATTTTTGTTGTTACACCTTATGTGTGCATTTAAATGAATTACATACCTCCTTAAGAAAACCATATTTGTGTTATAATGGTGAAATGGTCCCTCAAGGGCCGAATGGCCTATAAGTGGCTATCCATCTATGGCTAAAAATGCATGGGATGGAGATGCCATATTACTTTTTCTACCCCTTAAGAGTTTTGACTTCTTACTAATGTTTAACTGCCACTTTAACTACTGCAACCAATTTCTTAAGTAGGCTCACCATTTTGTTTTTTAATTTATCTTGCATGTCTGCATTCCATTCATCCCATCATAGAGTCATCTCCTAAAAACCCAAACAACATAAATATGACATATCCACAATATTGAGTTTCCTTAGTCATTCAAGATCCAATATTAGATAAATTGGCATGATTTCGTTGTAGATCCATGGATAATTCAAATGATCCCTTTGACTCAAACATGTTATTAGGTTTAGATTCAAATACTACAATTACTTTTGTTCAAGGCCTGCTTATTCTACCAAATTTAATTGTGATTACATTGGATTAAGAGGTAGAGAATGAAAATATAGTAATTAAAACCATGATTTTTTTGTCCTTCCAGCTTAAATAAAAGCTACTTTGTTTAATGAGAAAAGAGTGCAAGAGAAGATGTTGAGATAATCTATGTGCCTTTTTAAGTGATCCTATTACCAAACCAATTTATTAAAAAACACACTCTTCTAATGCTAGATAAGTGTCCCATCTATATTATAAAAAAATAAAGAGAAGAAAGCTAATATAATTCAACAAATTTATAAAAATCTATCCTCAACCCCTCTTTCATCATAAAATAAGGTGAAAAGACATGAATAGAGTCAAACCTATTAATTTTAAAAAATATTACTTAAATTTACAAAGTGTAACAACTTATTCATTAATATACTCTTTATTTTTTATTCTTAAATTAAGATATTAATATTTTGTCAAATCATTACATGCACGTACATGAGAACCCTTTCCCTACCAAAGTGGACGAAAAAGGACTCAAAAGTCTCTACTCACCCCAACCCAAGTCCCAGGAAGTCCTAGCAACAAAAAGCGGAAACTTGCAAACCTTAGCGGGAACCATTCCCACTCTCTCAAATTCTGCGAGAAAGTGAGAAAAAAATTGCAATAAGAAGGATAAATTCCCAATCTACGGTGAGAAGGCTAGAAAAAATGGTGAGAAGGTTGAAAAATTAAAAGAAATCAATAAAAAGCTACCAAAGCATGGTTTTATTTGTTCCTCAAATTTTAAAACCCTCGCTGGTTCAAGGGTTTCCAATTTGTGCTCTGGCTTTCCATACAGATCCCGGGATCTATCCTCCGCAACTGAGTTGAGCCAAGAAATGGAAAACGTGGTAGGAGTTCTTAAAATGACCTGGCTTCCTCTGAGGAAGAACGGACACAGAATGAAGAATCGAGCCCAGATGAAAAAGAGGATGACCAGGAAGAGCTCAAATCCGTAACTTGGCCGATGGCAGACTACCACGAAGACGATGAAGACAATGAGCCAGTGAATGCGTCCAGTGCATACGACAATCAAGATGCTTTTTCCAGAGGTAATTTTGTCCAACTCTATTTCTTTTGCACTCCCTTTATTTGTCTTTGGCCCACTGTGCAAGTTCGTGTCTTCCATTCTGTGTGGTTTAGGGCCCTAATAAGTGTCGGGTTCCTATTCTCTATCTCGCATTAGAAAGTTCTCCACATTGAGCTTCCCCTTATCACTTTGATGCAACAGGTTCGCTATCCCCAAAATTTATAAATCTTTTACATATCCCCAATTTAACCATCGCACTATTTAAAGTCCTCTCTAGCCCTTCTCCAAGCCCTTGAGTTTGATCGCTTTGACAGGAGAAAAACCACTTATTATCTCTGATTAACTCCATAATAACAGGAAGATCAGTAGAATTATGACTCTTCCTATTAGAGAATTCTCAGGGCCTATTCATTCTCTGAAACTGTATCTTTCTTCTTTTCAAGACATGCTCTGGTTCAACCAGTGGAGAATTCAAAGAATTTGCAGTAATAATCCAACTGTTAGGTATACAACGCTAATCCATTTCTCTCTAGATTCGATGAGAAGTCGCACCCTTCACTTTCATAATTACATTGAGGAATCAAATTAACTCTCACAAATTGCAAAATGCAAATGATAGTATAGTCTTCATCTCCACGATTGTCACTTCTCTTAGAAATGAAGTTCTTATGCTTTAATTTGCATATACTATAGATTTATGAATGGAAGCTTTTAATAAGCTATGTTACTATTAACCTTGAAATTCAATTTCTATGAATACGATGAAGGTTGATTTTCAAGTGTTGCATGTGAATATATTGGGAGTCTCATGATTTTATGATGTCATTCATGAATTCACTGATGAGTTTATTTGTTATGGGCGAATATTTGTGTTTTTCAGTTGTGTCATTGATATATGTTTCCCAAAATTGATTGTTTTCAAGCTATCCCTTTGTAGTTTGGTTGCATAATTGGATTACGCTCTTTCGAGTACACTCTTTTGAAGTTTTGGTAGTTATGCGTCTAACTAAAATACATTTAAATAAGTGATCTAGAATCATCTAATTAATTAATCAATTAAATAGTGGTTGATCAATGCTCTTATTTATAAATCGTTAACCACAAAATCAATATGTAAGTCGAGAAATGCCGACGCTAGAGAAAATATTGTTGACAGATCTTTCAAAAAAAGTGCTCCAACTTCATTGATGTGCAGAACAAGGAAATTGATCTTCCTAGACACGTGATTTTACAAGGTGCAAGGCAAAAGCCACTAAAGGTGTCTATCTGAAATAGGCAGAGTTTCTGAAAAGTCAGTAAAATTTGTGGATGTTGAGCTATTTTAGTTTTGGCAATGAGACTAACACTGCATGGATGACCAAACATTCTTATGATGACTGACATAATCATAGCAGTATTTCCTTTCGATTGACCCAACTCCATAAATAAGGTTATGGTCTGGACGACCCATCTTTCATTTGTGGCATGCATCGTATGAAAAACACTTGCTGTAAAGGTATCTCGTAAAGTAGGACAAACTAAAAATCCATTAGCAGGTGGCTGCGGTGTATTTTCTAGATCGGTGTGTATCAAACCGTAATAAAGCAGGCTCAGGCTGGCTTGTCTATTGGAAGATTTTGTCACTGTGATACCAGAAAGACATAGATACTACTAATAATATGTCAGTAACATGTAGTTTCTTTTGGATCTACAGTTTTCTTCAAATATATTAAGTTTTCCCTAAATCCCTCATTGGTTGAGCTGTAATGTCAAGATCTAGGGGCTGATAAAAAGGTCAGAAGCTGGTGAAATTCTACTACCACCAGGTCATCTTAGGTCGGGCATCTCGAAATCTTGCGGATAGTAGTGGGGTGAACCAATAAGTCTCGCAATTGATCTGGGTTATATTGAATTATGAGATATTTTCAAAATCTGCAATTAAATTAAGTTTGCTGCTACCTATTGAATTATGAGATATTTTTAAAATCTATCGTGAAATAAATTCAACATCTCGAGACATGTTCTATTTGAGGATGAGTAGTAGTGTAATGTTCTATATTTATACTACTTCAGCTTGCTCCAGCCCCCATGCCAAAAATGAATGCTTTTGATGGTTTCTAGTATTATATTTATGTATATGGGATTTCATGCAAAAATAAGCAGCAGGATATGATCAATGGGGAATAATGAGGATGCGATAACAAAAATGTTTTAAATAACTGGGACAAATGTTATCCTATTGTGTATGTGCTTAGGGATATGTTGCCGGATGAATCAATTCAATATTGATTATTTTAAGGTAGAAGAGGATGAATCAATTCAATATTTATTATTTTAAGGTAGAAGAGGTAGAGTGCCGTAGGTTGGTGAATTTATAGTTTCAAGAATGTGATCTAACAGTTAGGTGGGGAGGTTTGGTCCCTATAGGTTTTATGGTCTAATTCTTGACCAAACTATATATACTTGAGACTTTCTCCAGACATGATTTCCTAAGTTGGAAAAATGCTCTGAGCATAATTTCCTCAGTTGAAAAAAATACTAGTGCCCTTCCAAAGGCATATAATTGATATTAATTGTTCATTATGGAGTTGTTTTTAGTGCGACTTTTTGGAATTTCGAGTGCTGGAATTTGGCAGAAAATATGAGGTGAAATCTTGATTTGTAATGGTTTTTTCATTGTATATATGGATTCAACACCCTGAAAAACCCTTAGTGCATTTGGGTTGTGTAGGAGTTACCCATCAAACTTGTGATTTCAATAAATTTCTGCCAAATTTTAAGAAAATTAGACCCGAAAAACCCACCAAAAAAGCTTCCAAAAAGTCACACTAAAGACAACTTTGTTCATTATGACCACTTTCTGAGTGACTTGATAAATCTGTGGTGCTTAAATACGATGACCTAATAGGAACGAAAAGCCAACCATATAGAAGGGCACTGCGAATGTCCACGCCATTGTAAACAAAAATAATAAACTAGCAAAATGACTTCCACACTTTACTAGTGAAGCCTTGCAATCCAAAAGTGTGGAAGATGCACAATACAAATTTAACATACAAAAACACATGAGTTCAACTCTTCTATTTATCACAGAAAAACTTTATTATTACGATAAACTCAGAAAGATATTTAAACTTTTTCATCTAGTCACTAGCCTAAATTAACTTTACACGCACATACACTCTAAATTCTACTTTTCCCAAAATATGACTTAACTCTTAACTTGACTCAGTTAACTGACTCTCCTAAATTTAGCCAACTCTAATATGGGGAAGATTATAATTTCTAAGAGATAGGTTGTCGTGCAGAAGATGGTTTGTGCAGAGATGAAAGATGCAAAGGACGGTTTGTGTGGAGGATGAACCATCCTAGCATAATATGAATCAGTATGGCCAAAAATAAATTAACTATCTTGTCGTACTGAACCCCATCCTAGTTAAAATATCGTTGAAGATTTGCACATGAAACTGCTTCTCCCACCCCACATGGTGTACCTATATTGTAACTATACGACCCACCAACTCCACAACATATTGCTTGAACTTTGTTGATCTCAAACTCTGAACAATATTAAAAAAATATTATAATTAATTATAAATTTTCAAGATCACAACTAGGGTACGTTATATAATATTCACACTCCAGATTTTTCTAGTCCATTCCAAATTCCCACTGCTTCTCCAAATAATATCAAAGAGTGTCTTGCTATGATAGGGCACCCGATGCCCTTGCTGAGTGAGGACTACACCAATAACATAGTTGGAGGCATTTGTATCAACCTAAAATGGCTATTGCAAGTTTAACAACGTGAGGAATGGTGCAAGCAAAGGTGGTGTTTCAAATCAACGAATGCCTTTTGTTGTGACCTGGACCAAAAATTCTTTACTTTTGCTCCACCCTTAGTAACTTGACTTAAGGACCAAGTGACATGAGAGAATACCAACATGCATATGCGGTAGAAATTAGCAAGGCCTAAGAAGTTGCAAAGCTTTGTGAGACTCCTCAGGGCCAACTAACCCTGAATGACTTGGATCTTAGTTGCATCCACATGCACACCTTACTGATAAATAAGTTAACCTAGATATTAGACCTTGTCCATGCCAAAGGAGCGTTTTTCTAAGTTTTCACATAGCTTGTGTTGCCATAGAGTATCCATGACCTGCCAAAAATGTTGCAAGTGCTCTTCCCGATTCTCGCTGAAGATGAGGATATCATCATGACAAATGACCACAAACGAGTTGGTGAAAGGCCATGATATGTCATCCATCACCCTCATGAAATTTGCGGGGGCATTCATTAGATCAAAGGGCATGCAAAACCACTTGAAAAGACCCTCCTTGGACTTCAAAGCAGTCTTCCACACATCCATGGGTTCTATTGGAACTCGGTGATAGCCAAACTTCAATTCAATCTTGTTGAAATATTTTCCCCCCTTGAGTTGAATGGAATTAGCTGCCTATTCTAGATTGTGATTTTGTTCAGGGCTCGATAGTTAATACAAAGCCTCCATGTCCCATCCTTCTTTTGCATGAGTACAATTGGGCTCCCACAGGGTGAAGAACTTGGTATGATGTGCCCTTTTTGTAGTAGCTCCTGGATTTGTTGCTTTATTTCCTTGTTTTCCATAAGACAATGATGAGAGATTGGTCCATTGGGTGGAGGTTTACTGAGGGTCATATCTATGGAATTCTTGACTTGATAATGCAAGGGTACCCCTAAGGGTGAGGAGAAGATGTCTCTGTACTCTTCCACAACCTTATCCATTTGCTTTTGTCATGCAAAGGAGCCCTATGTGGAGGCCATGGATATGTCCATGATCTTCCCCTTACATTGAGAGAGAATCGGGACAATGAAAAATTTCAAAGTCTAGGAGAGATCTTACTACATTACTTAGTAGATATCAAAGAAATAGGAGTAAGTGGGGCTACCTCTAGTATCCTATATAATTTTCTGCCCAAAGTAATAATAACAATACGAGGTATGGAATCCTACACAACATGACACTTCCAAAAGTACGGTTGGCCCAATAAAACATCACAAACTTCAAGAGGAGCAACATCATACAATACCTCATGCATGAAATTCTTGATGTTGTAGGGAAGGCGACACTGTTGGTTGATGTGAAGATCTTGGCATTGGTGGAGCGACCCAATGATGTATGGCTGCGGGTGTGGTCTTATTGGTAGTCCCAACCGCTTAACGACCTCTACTGATATGAGGTTCTTTTGATTCCCGCTATCGACAATGAAACATAGTGGCGCCCCCTTTACCCACATTTGCAAGTGTAAGAGACCCTCACCTTCCTCCATATATTCAAGATCCTTATCCTAGACCTTGGTTGTAACAACAATGACACTGGGTTTTGCATCAATGATCTGTTTCCCCTTGTTGAGGTCTAGTTCAAAGTCAGAACCTTCATCTGATTATGAAGCTTTGATCTTGACCACCAACGACTACTTTTCACGACACTCATTAGTGTTAGGAGTGGGGCTCATGTGGTACTCACACCACTTTCTCTTGTCCTTATTCATCTTCCCCTTGCTATTATTTGCTTGCGGCTTCGATGGGTTGTCCTTGGTTGTTCCACTTTAAGTCTGTCCTTTGTTCTACAGTTTGGGGGTGCCCTGCCCCTACTTTATATTCAAAAAACCAAAGTTTTGCTTATTCTATTTAAATTTTTGCTCCATTCATGTAACATATCAGTATGTTGCACCAAGCAAGGATATGTCCACGAACTCCATCTCTGTCTGGATGTATTTGTGCAGACAACCACAATACTTGAGAACCATATGACGCTCATAGTCCCAGATACCCAACTTCGTGCACAAAGTATGAAATATATTCGTGAACTCTGGCACTTCTTGGTGCCTTTCCTTCTATAGCATGGCCATTTTATATATTTATATTCGTAGCTTCTGAGAGGGTAATATTGTTCCTTAACAACATCCTTCAAAGAGTTCGGAGAGGGTGCAACTGAAGACAATGCAAACTCTTATGCGGCCCTTTTCTCATAGGGTTTCCCACCAGTCTTTGACGTGGTGGGTGGCTTTAAGCAATGCAAAAATAATCTTCTCTCTATTGGGAAAATCATGGATTGAAAATTATCGTTCTTGCAGATTTAACCATTTATCTATAACATTTGCATCTACCTGGCCCTCAAATATAGAAATATTAAAATCAACTTGTACCTTCAAGGGGGTAGTGCCTTCGAATTGACTACTAGATGAAGATGTGTCATTTGTTGGTAATCGTTGAAGAATTTGGGAAAAGTTATCCTTCAGTTCATTCCTTTGTCGCTTGAGAGATTATTTGAGTAATAATTTGATAGGATCACCTACTCCCTTGTCTTTCTTTTGTTCCACTATGGGAGGCCATCAAGTCAATGAGGATGGTCTTGTAAGGGTTCAATTATTTCAAGTCCTAACTCCTTATACCCTGACCTAGTTGGGGACATGCATAAAAAAACATAGAAAGAGTAGACTACTTTGATACCACTGATCCAAGTTTATGAGGGAATGAAATGAAATATAGATTTAAACCAAATATATCTATATATATCTATATCTGTATATATATATATATAGATATATAATGAAACTGAAGTTCAATTAATGAATAGCAAATACTAAAAACTGTTTTCGTGCAGAATGAAAGCCAACTAGCTCAAACAGTAGTAGATTTTCTTTGAGAAGAGACGTCCTCACCTCTTAGCCAACAAAACAGAAAAGCTCTAGGAAACTATGCCGAAAAATAGGAAATTGATAGGTAACAATGTCGGGGGTCCAAGTGGAATAGGTAGGTGGCCACCAATATCCACATGGATCAACTTGTAGTGTTGAAATTTGCAAAATTACAATTTTTCATTATTGAATTTCAATAAGTTAGCATAGAAGAGCATTTTTTGCTAGACATTTAGTCAACTCCCAAAAGCAATTACACATTTTGGATATATTTCAAACTTTAAATCACATAATTAATAATGATGATGATTATGGTATGAATTCAAATACTACTACAATTGCTAATAATAACATTAAACTTGGAACACTAGTAAGATATAAAGAATGCTAGAATTTAATTACATAATGTAATTTAGTTTTTTCTTGATACACATGGTTGGCATCTACTTCGCTACAATGGCCAAGCTTTTTCCTTGAGCCAACCAATGGAGTTTTCCTAAGCTCCAATGGCCTAGGGGTCTCCTTCTTGTTCAACCCCTTCCATTTCTTAAGTCCCTACTTAGATTCTTCCTTTAATCATGTCCCACTTGTACTTGATCTCTCTCTCCATCAATGGTAGTTGTGGGCCCCTTTTCCCATTCTATTTGATTCAATGTTAGAGCGTATTTGGAGCATGTAATCAACCTAGATTTGCTCCTCCTTGAGTTGGTATCACTCCCTCAACTATTGGTGCAACTTTTCCCCTAGATTTGGCTAGGGATGCCTTTAGAGATATGGTTAAGAATATTTTTTCTAGTCCATCCTAGATTCCTATCCTTCTTATGGTTCAAGAATCCCTTGCCTTGTCCATTCTTATTGTTGAGGATGTTACTAAATATGAATTGTTTTACATAAATCATGGTCATGTTTGTAAGTTTAATGGCACACAACTAAGATTATTTGAACTGCACAATTGGATCTAATGTGTTTGGAGGCTAGATCTTAATGGTGAAGCCCTTATCTGTTTATACGCTAAAGGATTTTTCATCAGAAAGTTTAATTTAATAGAGGATTGAAACTAGATCCTCAAATCCAGTCCTTGGTTTAGGAAACCCTAGTCTTTTCAAGAAGGCCTGAATTTTATTTTCTAACCCTCAGATAGACTCTTTCTCCATAGATCTTTTGTGGGTTAGGCTTCCCAATCCTCCTCTTTAGTTTTGGGTCATGATTTACTCAACAATATTGGAAACACTCCTAACAAATTCCACTTGCGCAATGAGGAGATAAAAAACACCAAATATGCACATATTTGTGCTGACATGGACTTCAATAAAGGATTTGCAATATAAATCAACTTGGTCTCCAAAGGTTATAAATTGACGCAAAAGATGGATTATGAAAACAAGTCTCTTTTTAATGCAAAACATGCTATGAACATATGGCACATCATGACTTTTGTCCCAAACTTCATAAGAATGGTTGTGTAGTGGCCAGCAACAACCCCCCTTCTTATTTAGTTTTATTACTAATACTAAATAAGTGGGGACCCTTCATCTAGAAAATAAAAATAAATTAGAACTTGTATTCCCTTTTTGAATAAATTTTACTATCATAAACTTAGGAGAATACCCACAAAAATCCAAAAGGACTTAAATTTTATGATAAGTTCGAACAAAATTGTTCTCTCAATAATAAAGCATCGCATCGCAAAAAAGGGTAATGATTACACCATATAAGCAAACTCCTAAGATTGCGAAATCGCGATGTGAGTTCGCACACCGAAGAAACTCATCGCACGTCGCAGTTTTCATATGCCTCAAAGACGAAATACCTCAAACCGGTGATATACGATAACACGTCTCACTAATCGTATTTTGCGATAACACATGGTAATGAATGATTGTTAAACACAAAGGATTAGCGATATTACGATCTGTGATATTGTGAAGCAAATTGCAAAATTGCTTTATTGCAGATCTGCAAGGCACATCGTTCAAGACGTTTTTCGTAATCCGATGTCAAGTTATGCGCATTAATGTTAATTTAATAAGTTAGTTGATGATCATTAATGAGATAAGGTTTCAATTTGATCAAGAGGTCAGTTCACGTAGGGTGGTATATTTTATATGATTTCGGCATTTAAAGCTTTCCCATCACCTTATTTCTTATCATTACTCTTTCCTTATTTGTAAATTGCAAGAGCAGAAAGCAAAAAGGTATATGTAGCAATGTTATGGGGAAGAAGGGAAAAGCTCCAATTTCTAAAGACAAAAAAATGATGCCCTTATACACAGACACCACCTGTAATAGAGACACCGGCATCACTACTTGGGAAGGCATGTATAGTCTACTCGAAGAGGAAAATCCCAGAGTAATGGAGGTTACAGCAACTGCTGACTCACACGGGTCATCTGAGGTGTCAATTATAGAACTTGCATGTTCGTTCTTGCACTGGATAGCAGCGAGACCCAAGATTCTTCCATACAAAGACATGATCAAATGGGTGCTAGATAGTTCTGATATAACAGACAGATAATTTAAGACTCAGAGCTAAGAACTCATTGGGTCATTCACTTCACAAGATTTAAGGCTCACGTATCATCTACCAGAGCCACAGTAACCTACAATAAGCAGTTCATGGAGAAATTCGCTAAAGAAAACGAGAATTTGGTGGAATGCACCAAGGACTGGTTGGCAAGGGAAGAAACACTAAAAAAGGATCAACACGGTATGTACAGTACTGGTTCTCTCTCTTCCCCATATTGTTTTGTTGCTGCTATGCTCTGCAGACTTTTTGGAAAGTCCGACATCAACAAGTTTTCATCTGAATGGCTACCCTTGGTAGATGCAGCCACTAATGCTACTATTGTGGATTGGGCTAAGATATTGTCTGATAATTTAGCTACAGCTATTTGGAACTACTAGTCCAAAAGAACTACTACTCAGAGGATTTATCCTCCTTTTTATTTAGCTGCTTATGTTATGGATACAATCTGTTATGTTTCCAAGTTTCCTTTAATAGGTTGGAAGTGGACTACTCAGAATCCTTTGCCCATTAACATTTATCATAAGGAATTATGGGATTCCAAGTTTATTCCATATTTTTACAAAATTTGTCATGGAGTTATGTTACCTCTGCATAGAATGTTATATAACAGGGACGCTCCAAGGTTTTCCCCCGAAGCAGAAGTTGATATTCTCCCTGTCGCAAGATGGTTTGGAGAAGAACTCTTCACCTATGTCAGAGTATTTGGAAGCATTACTTCCCCTCATGTATTACCCTTATATGTCCCTGATAAATTATTGGCGCGAGAGATTGCATACCAGACCTGCAGGGTAGGAGGTATGAGCAAAGAGTTGAAGGACAAAAAGAAGGCCATTTGGCCACAATTTCCTGTGGCCTGTGGGGCCTTTTCATTGTTTGATTTAGGACATGCATTCAGAGAAGTGGACAATATGTTATGTCTAGCATTGTTCAAATTTCCAGGAAGACAATTCGACCCCTATGATATCATTAAGAATTTCACTACTACCATCAAGATAAAAGTATTTTCCAGAGAAGACGATCTTTTTGATGATACCTTTCAACAGAAAAGCACACTGAAAGAAGTTTTGCACTCGGCCCAAATTCAGTTTTCCACAATAGAATTTCAAGAATTCAAACTGTACAGAGAAAGGAGAATAACTAACATCCCTTTGGATAAGTTACGCTTGGAACCAATAAGGTAGCCAACTCCCAGTATCAGTCTAAGTGGAAGTTTAGGCACAGACAAGTCCAGATCTAAATCTGGGAGAGAATCACCAGAACGCTGTAAAAGGTCCGAGAGTGACCATAATAAAAACGAAGGGTCAGTAAGAGATACTGCCCTCCTTCTAGCACCAAATATGTTGAAGCCCTGAAAATCGGGTCTACAACAAGGGGGATACCCACCTGGTCCGGACCTTGGTTAGCATCTCCTTTTCCGTTTGGGATGGTGGGTCTGACTAGGGATAATGGGACCAGTTTCCCAATTTGTGTGTGTGTGTTGAGAATTGATATTTATGTTCAGTTATTTATATATGAATGCTTGAATGTTTGAGTTATCATTTGGCACTTTTGTACGGTGATGGCTATTCTATTTATGCTTAATATATGAATGATTTATTATGCGATATGCTTTTCACAATTGTTTCCGCTAACTTTTTATACGAAATGGATCATCTTTATTGAATTATTTTCTCATAGCGATTGAATGATATTTATTACCAATTTCTGTTAGAAAATTTTAGATTGCATAATTGAAAGATTAAATCTCAAGTTAGTTTTAGAATTAGATATTTCTATTCATTAGAATACAATTGCATGTTGTTAAATTAGATTTAGAATAAAAGCATTTTACTTAGGAATTATTAGAAAGGAAATATCAATTCTCAACACACACACACAAATTGGGAAACTGGTCCCATTATCCCCAGTTAGACCCACCATCCCAAACAGAAAAGGCGCTGCTAACCAAGGTTCGGACCGGGTGGGTATCCCCCTTGTTGTAGACCTGATTTTCAGGGCTTCAACATATTTGGCACTAGAAGGAGGGCCCGAACTATGAATGGCTAGTAAATATAAATCAAAATACCATTCAGAGAGTAAATTGCCCTCATCATCTCCCCCGACTTCTCCATCGCACTTAGAATCCTTAAATCTTGAGCGAGAAGTCGATAAAACAACAACCACTGCCACAAACCCGAACATTTCAAAGAAATCGACTATTGAACCTCCTAAAGTTGAATCTTTGATCCATAAACTTCAAGGATTTTCTATATCACCCCATAAATTTGAAATATCTCAAGGTAGTGTGACTTCGCAATATAACCCTTCTCATCCTCTTACAAGATTACAGAGTGAAAAATTTGTTATCGAACCAACTGAATTACCTCTACCTAAAAGGAAAAGAGCAAGGAAATCACCTAAAGGGTCTAATAGCGAGACTCTTTCATCATCATCATCCATCTCGACCTCTCCATTGCGAAGTCAACCATCCACTCCTCCACTTCAAATTATTGTCCAACAGACTACTGGAACTTCAATATCTGCTTCAAAATCATCTGGAACTGTAATATCCTCATCTTCCCAACCGCAAGGAACATCTTCTGTGCTCTCTTCTGTTAGTAGTTCAACAATGGCCCAAAACCCATGGAATAACCCAGGGGTAGTCTTAGTGCCTACGCCCTTGAGTAAATTACTGGCCCATCCTAAAAAATGGCTGCCTAAGTTTAATCCTGAAGTAGGCATGCTAGCAGAAGAACACATAAACAACTTTATGTTGTCTATAAATCTCAATGGAGTTACTAATGAAGATGTTACTGTCCGGCTCTTCCATTACACTTTGCAAGGAGTAGCTGGATCCTGGTATTTCTCATTACCATCCGGATCTATCACTAGTTGGGATATTTTCCAAGAGCAATTCTTGACTAAGTTCGGTGATGATAGGTCTACTGCGACATTGATCAAGGACCTGTCAAATCTTAAGATTGAATCAAGAGAACCTATCAAAAATTTTAAATCGAATTTCAATAAACTTTTGAATAAAATTCCTACTGCTTCCAAGCCTAGCGAAGAAGTTCGAAGCGAATGGTGCATATCTTCTCTACCATCAAACATAGCGATCTTTGTCGATAGGGTTGCCAAAACAACTTTGGCTAATAATATGAAAGAAGCAATAGCGGTAGAAAAACATATCATAGCATTAGAGAAGAAAAACGTTGTCGAGGAGCGAAAATATAAGAAGGTCACTTTTAAAGAAGATCCCAAGAAAAAACAACCAAAAGACCCATTTGATTTAGAAGGATTGCAGAAAGTTTTGAAAACCATGTCTAACGATATGGTCGATATTAAGAAGCAAGTAGCAGGGACTTCTTCTAAAAATCCTTACAGGCCTTGTAGAAGAAATCCTTCAACTGATTCAAAGCCTCCCAATGCTATTACAAATGCAGAATCAGAAGAAGAAGAAGAGGAAGTTTCTAATGAAGAGCCAACTGATGAAGAAGAAGTTGTAGAAGTGTAGGGAATGTGGGACTTCATTCTCCCTAATGAAGAGGATCAAGTGGCATCACCAGTTAGCACCAGAAGTAGAAATCAACTCGATCCTCCACAACCAACTCCTAAACAGAAGAGCACAAGCTCGATATCTAAAGATAAAGTCGCAGGTAAGAAAATGTCACCCAAAGCGACTCAAACAAGCCTAGTCCAATCCGATTCACCAACTCCATCTAAAACATTGATTGTTTCTGATGAGATGGAGTATAATATCGTAGAAGATATGAAGAAGACTAGGGCTAACATTAGCTTTCATGAATTGAGCAAATTAAAACATCAACAAAAGCTCCTTTTGAAAGGGTTACACGCGATACCTATAGCACCTCTGCCCGCCACTGTAATCTCACAAGCTTCTGATGAGATGGGAAGACCTCCAACTAATGTGACTAATAAATTTGATCCAAACGATATCGCTTTAATTGGAGGAAGGTCAAGATCTCATACTCCCCCATTTCTTCTTACTTATGAAGTTTTCAACAAAAACTTGCATAATTGTTTAGTAGATTCAAGAGCTTCATCTAATATCTTACCTAAATCAATATGTGCAAAGTTGAACGTTCAACCGCAAAAGTCTGCAATACACACAGTTCAGCTGGACCAGTCGCAGGTTGAAGTGATCGGTGAACTAAATCAAGTTATCATAAGGTTGTCATCGAATCCAAAGGTATGTCAAGTTATTGATATTCTAGTTGCAGACATTCCAGAGTTTTATGGCTTAATTCTTAGTATGGATTAGTCTGAAAAGCTTCATGGATACTTTGCTACTGATTGGTCACATATGTGGCTCCCTTACAATGGTAAACCGAATCAGATAAAGGTTGAGCGAGAAAGACATCAAAAATACATAGTAACAGAATTGGAAGGAGAAAATGAACCTGTAGCATACAACAACAATATAATTGGCAACTATTCTGTTGATTCTTTCTTAGGAAATTTTAATGCTCATACTTCACCTTACTTAGAACATTATGTTTTGTCTCAAGTAGAAAACTTTTCTCAAATAGATAGTTCTAAATGTGTTAATTTTATAGATAGTCCTGTAAATAAATCTTTATTTTGGAAGTTATTTTTTGACAGTTCTAAGTCTAACGATGGAGCAAGAGCAGGGTGCGTATTAGTTAGTCCAGAGAGAAACAAAACTATGCTAACTTGTAGACTTGAGTTCGATTTCACCAATAACACTGCAGAGTACGAGGCTTTAGTCCAAGGATTATACAAGGCAATCGGATTAGATATCAAGTATCTACAAGTCTTCGGAGATTCTGAAATTGTTATTAGACAGGTACGAAATACTATACATTGCCTATCAATTCATTTAAAGCATTATCAATCTTTAGTGCAAGACCTGACTAAACATTTTATAACATTTAATATTTCACCAATTACCAAACTCTAAAATGCTAGTGTTGACCTCTTGGAAAATGTAGCTTCCAAGCTCATTCCATCAGAATACTATAGCCCAGACAGATTTTCAATCGAATTAATCTTTAGACCTTCAATTCCTGACAATGTTACAAACTGGAGAATTTTCAACGACGATCCTGATATTGTAAGCTTCCTCACATTAGAGGGGTCTTACACTAATTAGATAATTGACAAGGAGCAACATGAAAAACAGTTGCAACAAGAAAGCACTAATAATTCTATGCCAAAATCAATGGTCAAGTTGGAAGACCTATATGATTTGAAAGACTGATTCAAGAGATCTACCAATTCAAAACTTCAGAGCTCAACCCTAAACTATGAATTAGTAAATCTAGGAACTGATACTAAGCCGCAGAATATCAACCTAGGTCTTGGCCTAACCAAAGAAGAAAGATTAGCTTATGTTCGTCTCCTGAAACAATACATTAAAGACTTACGACACTTCTATCATTTAGCATACTATCCCAATGATAACCGATGAAAAATTCGTCTAGCAAAAGTTGAGGAAGATCCATGCTAATTTGGAAAACCAGATTAAGTCTGAGCTCAACAAATTATTGAAAGCCAAAATTATTTTTCCTGTTCGATATTCTAGATGGGTTTCTAACTTAGTTCCCGTCATAAAGAAAAATAGAGCCAAAAGGATAATTTTCCCCTGCCTCCCATGGAGAAAATATTGCAAGCAGTTGCAGGATCAAAATTAATGTCCTTTTTGGATGGTTTCTTCAGCTACAACCAAGTTTTGGTCCATCCCGACGATCAATTAAAAACTATGTTCAGAACCAAATGGGGTACTTACGCATATCAAAAGATGCCTTTTGGTCTAATCAACGTTGGCACCACATTTCAAAGGGCCATGGACATCGCATTTAAGGGATTAGTAAACAAATCAGTAGTAATCTACTTGGATGATATAACTGTATACTTTAAGAAATGTGGTAATCATCTCAGAGACTTAAAGCAGATCTTCCAACGTTGCTAAAGGTATGGGATTTCACTTAATCCAAAAATGTCCTTTTTTGCATTAAGTGAAGGAAAACTTCTTGGATTTATAGTGTCAAAATCTAGAATCCATATTGATCTCGATAGAATTAAGGAGATTTTCGAAATACCCTTGCCTCACAACAAGAAAGCCATGCAATCCTTCCTTGGCCAAATTAATTTTGTTAAGAGGTTTGTTCCAGACTTCTCAAGGATTGTATCTCCCTTACAAGCAATGATTAAAAAGAATTCAATCTTCAAATGGGGCCAAGAGGAATATGAAGCATTCAATCTAATTAAGCAAGTGATTGTAAATGCCCCATCCTTAGCAACTCCAAATTTTTCCGATCCTTTCATTTTGTATACATTTGCCTCTGATAGATCATATGTTGCGATACTCACTCAAGCAAATCAAGGCAAGGTGGAAGCCCCAATTGCCTTTTTCAGTTCAAATCTACAAGGGGCCGAATTAAATTATTCTGACGTCGAGAAACAAGCGTATGCTATTTTCAAAGCAATTAAGCACTTCAAACCCTTCCTGCTTAAAACCCATACAAAGATCATAGTACCATTTCCAGCGGTAAGAAATCTCTTAGTACAAAAAGACATGGGTGAGAAAAGAGAAAATTGAGTTATGGTGTTACAAGAATATGACGTTGAAATTAAACCAGCAAATATTGTAAAAGGCCAAGGCTTTTGCAAAATGCTAGCCGGAGCATTGCTTATTTCCAAAATACCATCTTCAGAAGTACAAATGTATGAGCTAAGCCTAAATGATATTGAATCATTATATGCTGATATCATATTTTATCTAAAGAACGGATATGCTCCTTCAAACCTGGATTATACAAAGAAAAGAGCCCTAAGATTGAAGGCTAAGAAATATCAACTCGTAAACGATGTATTGTTTAGGATGAATTATGATTATATTCTCCTTCGATGTCTTGAGAAATATGAAGTTGAAAAATTGTTGCAGGAACTCCATGATGGACTGGCAGGTGGACATTATGCTGGAGATGCTACAGCACATAAGATCTTGCACGCAGGGTACTATTGGCCTACACTATTTAAAGATGCGCATAGCTATGTAAGGAAATGTCAAGTTTTTCAAACTGCTGCTGGAAGACAAAAGAAACCATCATTGCCTTTGCAACCAGTCAATATCGATCAACCCTTTGATCAATGGGGATTGGATATAATAGGGGAGATCGTTCCTCACTCTTCTAAATAGCATAGGTATATCCTTACAGCTACAGATTATTTTACTAAATGGGTAGAAGCCATTCCTCTCAAGACAGCTAATGCTGAACACATCATCGATTTCATAGATCAGTTTATAATCACCAGGTTTGGTTTACCCTCTACTTTAATGTTTTATAATGCATCGTATATTTCTGGCAATGCTATGACTGAATTTGCACTCAAAAGAGGTTTTAAACTTAAATACTCTGTCAATTATTACCCATAGGGGAATGGGTTAGCTGAATCAACAAATAAAAACTTAATTAGAATCATTAAACAAACCATCGATCAAAATCATATGAATTGGCACAAATTTTTGATGTATGCTCTATGGGCAGACCGAATAACGCAGAAAGCCTCCATTGGCACTTCTCCCTTTAATTTAGTTTATGGGAAAGAAGTGGTTCTCCCAACTCATCTAGCAATTCCCTCTTTGGCCTTAGTTCAATTTATTGACAAAACACCAACTTCATCCTTACAGCTAAGACAACTGCAAATTCTTAAGCTAGAAGAACAACGAGAATAGGCTAAAATAACTCATGCTCATCATCAAGCATTAGTAAAAGCTTCTTTTGATTCAAACATGGTATCCAGAAAGGACTTTCAAATTGGAGATTTAGTTTTAAAATGGGATAAGGCTCACGAAGAAAAAGGCAAACACATGAAATTCCAATGAATGTGGCTTGGCCCATTCCAAATTGTAGAAATCATAGGTCCATCCACATTTATGTTGTAGGATTTAGTAGGGAAAAGAGAATCTTTTCCTGTTAATGGGTAGATCTTTAAAAAATACTTTCCATAGAAGATCATTTTTCTATTTTTGTAAATTATTTTTTCCTTTTATTTTGATAATAAAACCAGTTGTAAATGGTTACGTTTGGAATTCAAGAAAAAACTAGTATTTATTTTTAGATTTTGTTTTTCGATTGTATAAATAGAATTGATTTGGAAAATTGGTCATTACTATTGAAAGCTACAGTCAAAGGCTATAAGCTTGGAAATGATACTAGTTTCAACCTTGTGAATTTTGATAAAAGCAACCTTTAGTGGGAATTTGTTTTATATCAGTCAATGAAAAGCATTAATAACAAAAAACAAAGATTCTCTGTAGAATAGCTCTTTCTACAATTGTCGTCCAGATCTATTCTTAAGGAACCAATGACTTCCTCCCCACCTAGAGAATTACGAGCTTCAAGAAATAATCTAATGATATACTTTAAACTTAAAGAATAAGAGGTCTCATCAGGAGCCGACTTATCATGATCATAGATATTATAGCTTGTTGACTTTGCCAAAACTGCATACCACAACAGGGCAATGACTCGAGATTGTTGCAATCAAAAGACAAGGGGTCTCATCATGAGCCAGCTTGTTCAACAAAGTTATAAATCAAGTGAATGGCACTATCATAATTTGGCTACCAAACCAAGGCATTGTTCTTTAAGGATTAAAAGAAAATAAAAGCAATAAGTGTGGATATGGATTTCCCTTCGAAAATCGTATATTTCTCCAAGTAGGATATAGGATCATTGCTGGGTAACATGTAACCCTGTCGAGGCTATAAATGCCTACTGGCAGCAGAGGCTCTACCTACAACAAATGAGCATATTTAAAACTGATTTACAGAGGAGACTTTGTTTTTATCTTTACAAACCAAGTAGTGGCTGATGTAAATACAATGACTAGCTTTAGGAAGTAAATAATCAAAGTTAACATAGAAGAAACAAACTAGCATTAACAATTGAAAGCATGATATACTTTATCTTTCTATAATAAAGTTTGATTTTCCAAAAAACCCTTCTATTTTGGAAGTTTAGAAAATTCAAAAGAAAATCAGAGATAACTGGTTCTTCCAAGTGAAGCGCCAATTGTTGTGGCCAGCAACAACCCCCCTTCTTATTTAGTTTTATTAGTAATACTAAATAAGTGGGGACCCTTCATCTAGAAAATAAAAATAAATTAGAACTTGTATTCCCTTTTTGAATAAATCTTACTATCATAAACTTAGGAGAATAGCCACAAAAATCCAAAAGGACTTAAGTTTAATGACAAGTTCGAACAAAATCGTTTTCTCAATAATAAAGCATCGCATCACAAAAAAGGGTAATGATTACACCATATAAGAAAACTCCTAAGATTGTGAAACCACGATGTGAGATTGCACACCGAAGAAACTCATCACGTGTCACAGTTTTCATAAGCCTCAAAGATGAAATACCTCAAACCAGTGATATGAGATAACACGTCTCGCTAATCGCATTTCGCAGTAACACATGGTAATGAATGATTGTCAAACACAATGGATTAGCGATATTGTGAAGCAAATCGCAAAATTGCTTTATCGCAGATCTGCAAGGCACATCATTCAAGAAGTTTTTCATAATCTAATGTCAAGTTATGTGCATTAATGTTAATTTAATAAGTTAGTTGATGATCATTAATGAGATAAGGTTTCGATCTGATCAAGAGGTCAGTTCACGTAGGGTGGTATATTTTATATGATTTCGGCATTTAAAGCTTTCCCGTCACCTTATTTCTTATCATTACTCTTTCCTTATTTGTAAATTGCAAGAGCGGAAAGCAGAAAGGTATACGTAGCAGTGTTATGGGGAAGAAGGGAAAAGCTCCAATTTCTAAAGACAAAGAAATGACGTCCTTATACAAAGACACCACCTGTAATAGAGACGTCGACATCACTACATGGGAAGGCATGTACAGTCTACTCGAAGAGGAAAATCCCAGAGTAATGGAGGTTACAACAACTGCAGACTCATGTGGGTCATCTGAGGCATCAATTACAGAATTTGCATGTTCATTCTTGCACCGGATAGCGGCGAGACCCAAGATTCTTCCATACACGGACATGATCAAATGGGTGCTGGATAGTGCTGATATAATAGACAGAAAATTTAAGACTCAGAGCCAAGAACTCATTGGGTCATTCACTTCACAAGATTTAAGGCTCATGAATCATCTACCAGAGCCACGGGTAACCTACAATAAGCAGTTCATGGAGAAATTCGCTAAAGAAAACGATAATTTGGTGGAATGCACCAAGGGCTAGTCAGCAAGGGAAGAACCACTAAAAAAGGATAAACATGGTATGTACAGTACTGGTTCTCTCTCTTCCCCATATTTTTTTGCTGCTGCTATGCTCTGTAGACTTTTTGGAAAGCCCGACGTCAACAAGTTTTCATCTGAATGGCTACCCCTGGTAGATGCAGCCACTAATGCTACTATTGTGGATTGGGCTAAGATATTGTCTGATAATTTAGCTATAGCTATTTGGAACTACTAATCCAAAAGAACTACTACTCAGAGGATTTATCCTCCTTTCTATTTAGCTACTTATGTTATGGATACAATCTGTTATGTTTCCAAGTTTCCTTTAATGGGTTGGAAGTGGACTACTCAGAATCATTTGCCCATTCACATTTATCATAAGGAATTATGGGATTCCAAGTTTATTCCACATTTTTACAAAATTTGTCATGGAGTCATGTTACCTCTGCACAGAATGTTATATAACAGGGATGCTCCAAGGTTTTCCCCCGAAGCAGAAGTTGATATTCTCCCTGTTGCAAGATGGTTTGGAGAGGAACTCTTCACCTATGTCAAAGTATTTGGAAGCATTGCTTCCCCTCATTTCCTACCCTTATATGTCCCTGATAAATTATTGGCGCGAGAGATTGCATACCAGACCTATGGGGTAGGAGGTATAAGCAAAGAGCTGAAGGACAAAAAGAAGGCCATTTGGCTGCAATTTCCTATGGCCTGTGGGGCCTTTTCACTGTTGGATTCAGGACATGCATTAAAAGAAGTAGACAATATGTTATGTCTAGGATTGTTCAAATTTCCAGGAAGACAATTCGACCCCTATGATATCATTAAGAATTTCACTGCTGCCATCAAGATAAAGTATTTTCTAGAGAAGACGATCTTTTTGATGATACCATTCAACAGAAAAGCACATTGAAAGAAGTTCTACACTCGGCCCAAATTCAATTTTCCCCAGCAGAATTTCAAGAATTCAAATTGTACAGAGAAAGGAGACTAGCTAACATCCCTTTGGATAAGTTACGCTTGGAACCAATAAGGGAGCCAACTCCCAGTATCAGTCTAAGTGGAAGTTCAGGCACAGACAAGTCCAGATCTAAATCTGGGAGAGAATCACCAGAACGCTCTAAAAGGTCCGAGAGTGACCATAATAAAAGCGAAGGGTCAGTAAGAAATACTGCCCAATCCAAAGAGCGCCCAGAACAACAAGTCTTGACTACTCCACAGGTAAATCTTCATCCAACCACCACCAGTAAGAACTGAGCGAGATAAAGAATGGGAGACATTTAATGAGTTAATTAATATCGAGGAGCAGAGCACAAAGACACCTGAGAATAATGTACGGATAGTGAATGATATGGTCATTGGAACAGTCAGTAATGTTCTAGAAATGGAGCATATTCCCATTACCCCATCTTCTGAAATCATGCTCAAAATAGAGGAGATTCCTCCTCTAGATGTATTTTATAGTCCGCAGCATAAGGTAGTGGTAAGAAAGCAAAGAAAGAAAAGGAAATTGAACAGCGTGCTCTCACCTAAGGCAGAGCAGTTGGATGTCCTTTGGCGAGATCCTACCACTGACACTACTGAAAATCTCACTCAATTATCTCAAATCACAGGAGCCTATGCTTCCGCGACCATTGATAAAGCGTCCGAGGTACAACAATTACTGAAAGATAAAGAGGAACAAATACAGATTTTGCAGCAACAGCTACAACAAGCCATTGCCAACTGAGAAGTAGAGGAGAAGTTAGAAAAGTTACAGCAAGATTTTCAACAGATGCAGCTGGGATATTAGAACAGTTTGGTCGAAAAAGAGAATTAGTTACAGGTTATGCAAGAGATGCATAAAGATGATCCCAAGCTTACAGAGTTTGTCACAGAAGCCATTGCCTTAAATGACTAACTCTTGCAACAACAAGAAACATTATGCCAAAGAATATTGCAATGGAGCTCCTATTGCGAGATAAGCGACAAAATCACTAATCAAGTTGTGGACTTGCGACATGATTATGATTTAATTGATAGAAGAATTTCTGATTATTTGGCTTAGCAAGAATCAGAGGAAGGAAGAAAGGCAAACACACCCAGAATCAATGAAGCCCACAAAGAAATGCTTTTTAATAAGTGGGATGCACAGATTAGGAAGGCAGAACAAGCAGCAGAAGAAGCATCCATAGCAGCAAATAATGTCATTGACTATGTCAATGAAAACTTGCATAGAGCAAATCTCATATCAGAGACCACTCCAGGATTTCTCTCAAATGCACAACATCTACAGACCAACTGGAGGCAAAAGGCTGAAGAAAGAGTAGAGTCCATCAAGAGGTTAACCAAGTTGAATTGGGATTCTTACTGGTAGTACTTGGTGAAACCACACAGTCAATGCATGACTCTCAAATGCCTCACTAACTCTGCCGAGAAGATAGCGCCAGCACTTGTCGATTCTGTTTTTGCAGGGCAACTAAAGTTGGAGGTCGACCAACCAACTCTCCTCAAGCCGATGCTGAATGCTTGCGACCACAGAGAATAGATACATAGATAGTAATTTCCAGATTCAGTTTTAGTTTTAGTTTTATTTTGCTTTAGATGAGGACGATCATTTAAACCTCCTCCTATATTTTTGTAATAAACTATTTTTAGAATTTAGCTAGTAGTATTTCAAGCCTTCTCATGCATTTAGAGAAGGGTCCTGAAATTTGTCAAAAACATTTTCTCAGAACATGCACTTCTACACCCTCGAAGGAGGTTTTGATGAATGAATGGAACAAGATTTATTGATATCTGTATTTAATATCTACTATTGAAATTTCACTTTTGTACTCTTCGTAGATGTTGAACTAAGAAGAGATAAATCATTATTGCTAAAGCTCATGAGTAGAACTTGTTATCAATGGTACTTTTATCTTTTAACAATTTCTGCTTATGTGTTTAAGTGATATTTATGTTTAGTTATTTATATATGAATGCTTGAATGTTTGAGTTATCATTTGGCACTTTTGTACGGTGATGGCTATTCTATTTATGCTTAATATATGAATGACTTATTATGTGATATGCTTTTCACAATTGTTTCGGCTAACTTTTTATACGAAACAGTTCATCTTTATTGAATTCTTTTCTCATAGCGATTGAATGATCTTTATTACCAATCGCTGTTAGAAATGATTTTAGATGGCATAATTGAAAGATTAAATCCCAGGTTAGTTTTAGAATTAGATATTTCTATTCATTAGAATACAATTGCATGTTGTTAAATTAGATTTAGAATAAAAGCATTTTACTTAGGAATTATTAGAAAGGAAATATCAATTCTCAACACACACACACAAATTGGGAAACTGGTCCCATTATCCCCAGTGGGATCCACCATTCCAAACGGAAAAGGAGCTGCTAACCAAGGTCCGGACCGGGTGGGTATCCCCCTTGTTGTAGACCCGATTTTCGGGGCTTCAACAGGTTGATCGTGGAAATCTCAATGAAAGTATACCCAATGGGAAAGTGCAAAGGAAGAACACCAGTTGATCTCCCCTACAACCAATCAAGATCCTCAACAAATAACATAACTCTTATACAAGACTCTTGCAAAGAAAGTTTCACTTGAAAAAGCCCAAGATAAGTAACTTATTTAGTTAATGCCATTCTCGGATGAGACAATGATCATGACAACTATTCCTTGTGAACTCCCCCTTGTTCCCCTTCATAAGTAAGGACTTCCCTTTCACTAGCAAGGAAGTCAAACCCCCTCTTGATTAGGCAAATTCCCCCTCTGAGTCCCATGTGAGTTGTGTTGACCAAATAAAGAAATTAGAGGTAGATCAAAACATTTTAAATGGACCACTATATTAGGGCAAAATTGAATTAGAAGATCCATCAATGTTTATATAGGACTCAAAAATTAAATAGTCAATAAAGTTCAAGAAAACAAGTTATCTAGCATCAAAACCAGTGATGATCAGGGATTGACATGAAAACTTCTTTTAAACATGCATTGTTTCTTATTTTCTTACTTTTGCAATTTATCACTGTTTATTCATATATCTCAAGTTATAAAAAAAATTCTAAATAATATGAATTGATAGAATTCCTAACCTCCTTAGAGCTAAAAATATCTTTCTTGATTAAACTACCCACACTTTTGTATTAGATATAAATATTTGATGAGATGATAACTTTTTTTAATACAGATACTAATTATCATGGTTAAAAAAATAATAACATAAAACTTGTTGAAAAAAGAAACAACATAAAACTTGTTGTACTGAGAATGAAATATTAAAGAATAAAAATTAGTTTAATGTTTATATAAAATTTACTATAATATCTAATTAATTTGTAATCTTGAAATTATATTGAAGAATATATATATAAATGGGCCATTCCCATAAAATCAACTCAATATTGTTTTATCTCCTTTCTTAAGACTATTGAATTCTTTACTAAAAAGAAATTGATCATATTGATTAAATCAAGAGGGAAGAAGACACTGTAGAGCCTCGTATTGATCCGAATGGAAGGATAGACTTAGGGTTTAACTAGGGTTACTATTAACTAGCGTCAAATTAGGATTTTATGAGGGTTATTCTTTCATAATTCATGTTCCCTTCGTTGTTGGGAACGCATGCAATGACTGAGAGGAGGGAGAGGAAAGGCGAGGCGGCGAAGAGGTAGTTGCAAGCCAAAAAAATCGCCATTTAGGATGAAGTACAATCCAAGTAATTATAAAACTCACTTCTCTAAGAATTAGCAGTCTCTGAAGCCATCAACAAGAATATTTTAATGGATTCTGTCACGATGTTTCGTTCTTCAAATCAGAACATGAGAGCCCATTTTGGGGTTTTTATTTGGATTTAATTTTCTTTCTTTTTAGCTGTGTCGTCTAGTCCCTTGTCCTGTTATTTTAGGAGAACTTGAGTTAGGGTTACTTATAAACTCACTTCTCTAAGAATTAGCAGTCTCTGAAGCCATCAACAAGAATATTTTAATGGATTCTGTCACGATGTTTCGTTCTTCAAATCAGAACATGAGAGCCCATTTTGGGGTTTTTATTTGGATTTAATTTTCTTTCTTTTTAGCTGTGTCGTCTAGTCCCTTGTGCTGTTATTTTAGGAGAACTTGAGTTAGGGGAATGTAGGAACTGATCTAGAGACTGTGAGGCTAATTCATTTCACCCTTTTAACCGCTTGACCTAATACGGCATTGGACTGATCAGAGTAGGGTATCCTTTTTCAATATGTACTTTTACGTTTCTCAGAAATTTATTTCATGTGGCTGTATCTGGTTTCCACTCCTATGAAAGTTGGTTTGCCTCCATGTAGATTTTATTTTGGGTTAGGGCTTCGGGTATACGGTTGATCAAATCCAGGAGCTGTCGCTTGCCAATGGGTTGCCCTACCACTGAGCTACACGCACCTTCATGATGGGTACCCTTAGGGGTTTGATATCATGTTGTGGTTTGCTATGTCGAACACCCCCTTTTAAGCTGCACTCAGGCTCGGGGCGCCTAGCCTCTGCAAACCAACATAGCTCTAATTCCATATTAGGTAATTGGACAGGCTGGAATTCAAGCTGCACGCCATTCATGATGTGCACCTTAAAGGTGTGGGTTGTTGTCTCAAGGACCCTCCCTTGAGCCACACTTTGGCTAAGACCTGCTAGCTATTAACCTCTAACCTAGCTTTGATGCCATATACAAAAACTAGAGAGGCAGGGGATTACACCCGTTCTCGCCTTTAGTAGGTGGGTTGTTCTACCGCTGAGATACACACCCGGCTTTCTGATGGTCACAATTGATTCAATATCAAGGCATGGATTACTATCTCCAAAACCCCCATCAAGCCCTACGTTGTTTTAGGTCTCGAATCACTGCTGACCACATGACTCTGTATCATGCCATAAAACTAGACATGATAGGAGTTTGGCTCAATATCTGCCCCTAACCATTTGGCTGCTCTAACATTTGAGCTACATGCCTTTTCATGACGAAGTACCATTGACAGCTGATATAAAGGTGCATATTATTATTCCCACATCATTAATAATGTTTGAAGAGGCTTCAAAGGTTGTTATGTTAGGTGCGATTTCTCACAGGGAGCGCTTTGGCTTTCAAAGTTCCTCACTTGTTATTTTAGAGCTATAAGCATCTTTTTGCGGGACTTTAGAACGAATTTGGGTTAATCAAAATTGAGTCAATTGTTAGCCTAACAGAGGCCTCAACAAACTTCTGTGAAAGCAGACTTCCTAGTTAGCCTGTGCAATGTGATCCTAATTTAATACAGTTCTTGAAAATATATTTTATTTTAATTATTCTGCATTGGCAGTCTCTGTGAACTGGCCCAAAGTCTTTGTTGTTGGTTTTTGATGCCCGTTAGCATATTATAAGAGTGGACAAGAGTGGAAATGACAGGCAAATTCTTACACACCAATGAAATCACAAAAAGAGACTGACATGTGAATATGGTTTTTGTGAAAGTAATGTCACTATTGATTAATAAAAAACAGCCTGCACACTTGAAGGCGTCCAGTAATATCTAGAGACAATTGAAATTGCTTGTGTTAGTTTCCATATAAAAATCTTTTTTAACATTGAAGGGTGGTGTGGGATAGTGGCAGGTGCATGTATTGTGGTTATGACATAGATTCGACACTACTAATTGCAAACCCGTAGGAGTTAATACCAAGGTTTACAGTTAATTCATTACTCTCCCATTAGTTCAACTGTTGCATTAACCATGCAGAATTCTTAAATTCTTGTGATCTCTTTGTGGACTGGTTGTCGCTAGACAAATTGTGGCCTTCATAGATATTCACAATTAACAAAAGGCGAAAAGGACCCATTTATGAATGGATAGTTTATTGTCCTAGAAACTTATTGGAGTTTACAGTGTCTTCAATTTTGACCTTTTTGAGGGCGACAAATTTCTCCTCTACTTGCAGTTTTTATATTTGCAACTATGATTTGATCTTTGGTTTTCTATTTCTTTGCAGGAGTCAGTAGTTCCAAGAGAAAGAGCCGCAAGGCACATTTCACTGCCCCATATAGTGTGCGGCATATTTTGATGAGTGCACCACTTTCCTCTAATTTGAGGAACAAATACAATGTTAGATCAGTAGTTCCAAGTAGCGGGGATGTGTTTTAGGTTGGCTTTGTGTGTTTAGCAAGTTAATCTATTTGATGTGTGATCCTTCTTTTCATGTTCCTTCAGATTCGTTCGATTCCGATTAGAAAGGATGCTGAAGTTCAGGTGGTATGAGGAACATTTAAGGGTAGAGAAGGCAAAGTTGTCAAAGTTAATCGAAAGAAATGGGTGAGCACATTACTCGTGAGAAAGTCAATATAAGAGTGTTATTAAAAAATGCAAACATTAAAACACATGCGATAAAACACACTGATATATCATATGATTTGCACTATTATATATGGACAATGCACTCTTATTTTTGCTATCTTGTTGTCTTGAATTGGCTGACAAAATCTATCATTTCAAAGTTGGACTTGTATTAGAGGTTTTTCTTTGGATGGTAGTTTTAAACTTTTTTGCCACCACTCCTTTCATTCTAGATTGTCTAACAAACACTTGTCCTCCATTTGAGAATCTAAAATGAAAATATGTATTATCATATCTTTTCTGTATCAACAATTTTACTTATTAGCTCTCTTGCCCCAAGTTGGTTTCTTGTGGTTTATTCTCTGCATATTTGATAGATACCAAACTAGATGATACTTCATACTCATAGATGCCAAATTAGAGGATACTTGGACTCCCTTAAGCAAACTTTGGTTGGTTGTAGACTGCAATAATAAAGTGGTCAATTTAATATGTATTTATCCAATTTAAGGCGAATTTAATGAAACTAAGGTCAGATCACATGCTTAGCCTCACCAACAGTGTATTTTGGAAATCAAAGCATCGTAGTCAAGGCCAAAAGTTTTCTTCAAGGAATACAAGTGCTTGACACTTTTACTTGATAGGTAACTGATTTGAAGGGAATACCATATAGATTATGTGCTTAGTAATGTGCAGTAGTACTTGACTAGTGCAAATGACAATACTAAACACAAAGTTGTACTGGAAAAATGATTGCAGTAACATTTATTTCAGTGCAAGGTAATTGAAGTTTTTGAGGCAATTGTTTGCTAATTGGTTAACTTTAGACAAATATGGTACCATTATGTCTATAAACAAGCAAAGCTATAGGTTCCTTTTTCCACTATTGATATATAATGTAAAGTCATAGTTAATTTCCTACCTTATATTTCCTTACTATTTTCTATTTCAAATTTGATTGAAAATTCATTCAGACGTTCCTTCTGATCTATAGATAACTATTTATCAAGGTTAAAAATAATTCATAAACTTGATGATCTATTGAATTTTCAACTTGGACACTTATGGGCCATGGCTTTATGTAGCTGACATCCAGTGTTCACTATTAAGGTTAGTCAGGTTTTGGACTACTAATGGAGTCATTCTCCCAAGTTATATTTTCAATAATGGGTGATGAGTGATTATAAAACGTATTTGTGATCAACCAATAAGAAGCCAATTGTGTTTTACCATAAGCCAATCAAGTTTTAGGGCTAACTATAAGATGTTTTGGTTTTGATTAAGCACCAATAAGTCAACTAGGATTTGGGGATATGGATCAAAGTGACCATTGTAGGCAATTTCCGGGTCAGTTTCCTTGAAAGTAAAACATGTTTGGTACCATTTGGAGCAAGTTGTCTTTGAAATTTGTTTGAGTAAGTTGAACTTTGACCCATGGGCCATTACAGTTGGGCATTGGGATGTGGGTGATTCAAGGTTGGTGTTGGTTATAGTTCTTAATTTCTGTTTGTACAATTTTATAGCCATTGAATTTTATAACTTTCTCAAATAAGTATACCATATGTCCTTTTTAGCTATGGTTGGTTATTTTTTCTTGTGAATTATTCCTTCATGATTTTTGTTCTTATTTATTAAGCCGTTTTGTAATGCGAAACAAGAAATTACTACCAAAAAATTGTTCTAAAAGGCCTAGCCGACTCACTATTTATTAAGAAGGTTGTGATTTGGTCGAGTCATCGGTGATATTTTCCAGAAATTGTTTTGATAGGGCTCAAACATTTTTGCAAAATGTTTTTTTTTAGGATAATTTTTGCTCAGCTTTTTATTTTTCCAGTGAGAATTAGCTCAATGTGCCAATAGAGGGGAAACATGGTGTTTAATCGGTGATAAAGATACTTTTCTGGATTAGGAAATGAATTAAAAACAAATCAAGTTCTATTCATTTTTCAAGGTTCTCTCAGCTTTTTCCGACTTTGCTAATTGTTTCTGGGTTCTTCCCATGTCAATGTTTCAAGACCCTAATGGAGTTATCCTCGAATATGAGTTCTACAATATTGTTGTTAATATATTCCTATTGATATCCTGGAAAAAGGTAGATGTTTACAAGATATAACGTTGTTGGAAAAACGTTTGTAGTGGCATTTCTTCAAGCCCATTTATTACCATATTGTTTAGTATTATAGGATTCTTAAGCCAACTAGAAATTATAAAAAGCTGCTTGAAAATTCTACATTTTAGTTTATATATCAAGCGTTTTTTAAAAATATTTGTGAGGTTTATGGGCTTTTTGGTGCTTATTATTTTAGTAATTAGATTGATCATATTGTACCTAGACTGTACAAAAAATTTGCTGAATTTCGTACGGCTGTGGAATTTCATTACTGCACAAGCCAATATGGGTGAATCTTGCTACTATGAGCCTTAGAACAACTATTTTCTTTCTTTTCAAAGTCAGATTTTTCAGTTTTGTATTATGATATAATTTAATGAGCTTTAGTGTCAACGGCTCATATACGACATTCAATCTAGAAAGAATCCTTGTCATCACATTATATTGTCTAATGAGACCTTATAGGAGCATGTTACCATGTATAAGATCTTAAGTAACAGGACAAGTCCCTTAGGGGCCCCATGTCTGATGAACATGCGACACACTAGGATGTGTGTCCTAAAAATTAATACTTGAGGAAACTTTAGCTGATATGTTAAGAACATTGTTCAGCAACATTAATACATTTACGATACAATTTTTGAAGCTCTGCTATCATCATTAAGCAATTTAACTTGGGTTTTGTCCTTATGAACTAGAAATAGAGAAACTAGATGTGAGCTTCACGAGATTTAATGGTTCTTTAATGATGTGCCTAAAAGTCAAATACCTACCTCCACCCAAGAAAAGTATATTAGTATGTCATCCTAATGGCTACTCATACCTCTAGCGTTCTTGTGAACTCCATGATTTCGTGACATCTTACTAAAACAGGTTGGTATTATTCATAGTGAAAAAGAAAATATACATGTATGCATAATTTTGTGCACTGAAATGCTAAATCATCTCATGGAGGCACAGGAAATACATAAGTCAATTGCTACACTAATTTAATAATAAAGAAGTAGCCTCCATGTGGACAAAATTTAGCATTCAACTACAAGGTATACATTTCGTATTTCCAAGGAGGCTAAGGCAATAGACTAATTATTAAGCAACCCATTAATATATAGAACATTCATACAATTATGGCATACTATAAGGCATTCCATGCATACCAAATCTTGTCACCAAAGTGACACTAGAGGAAATTAATTAGTACAAAAAGGCATTCACTTATGCTCTGCATTTAATCATAGCATCACCCATTGAACAATAGTCACTATACAAGGAAAACCTAGGAAGATGTGCATCCAAATCATAGTGAACTGTTATGCAACTGCTACAATAATTGCACATAGCCCTTATTGGCAGTTTTGGATATAACATTAAAAAAAGAATAGCATCCGTCCATCAACAATTCATATATAGTGGCAGGTGGCTTGTATACATTGAAACTGTGTAATATGTGTTGGAAATAATACTGAGAGGGGGGGTGAATCAATATTATCACATCAATAACACTTTTTCATTTCCATACTCATATTCATATATGCTACTTCCACAACTTCTTATGATTCAGTTAGATGATCCTTAATGAGTGCATTAGAACATTATCAACCATATTAACAGTAAACAGATAGAATAGATCATCACACATAAGTCACACACATGAACACCATGATATAAGGTGGAAACCCAATGTGGGTGAAAACCACCTGCTGCAAGTCATCTCAATCTTCTTCTTAATAAGAAAATCCTTTTACAATATTT